>NW_025553484.1:80000-147668 GCF_020424385.1 Procambarus clarkii
CTGTATCCTGAGTGTCCTGACACACTGTGTCCTGTATCCTGAGTGTCCTGACACACTGTGTCCTGTATCCTGAGTGTCCTGACACACTGTGTCCTGTATCCTGAGTGTTCTGACACACTGTGTCCTGTATCCTGAGTGTCCTGACACACTGTGTCCTGTATCCTGAGTGTCCTGACACACTGTGTCCTGTATCCTGAGTGTCCTGACACACTGTGTCCTGTATCCTGAGTGTCCTGACACACTGTGTAGTGTATCCTGAGTGTCCTGACACACTGTGTAGTGTATCCTGAGTGTCCTGACACTCTGGTACACTGTGTGGTGTATCCTGAGTGTCCTGACACACTGTGTCGTGTATCCTGAGTGTCCTGACACACTGTGTGGTGTATCCTGAGTGTCCTGACACACTGTGTGGTGTATCCTGAGTGTCCTGACACACTGTGTGGTGTATCCTGAGTGTCCTGACACTCTGGTACACTGTGTGGTGTATCCTGAGTGTCCTGACACACTGTGTGGTGTATCCTGAGTGTCCTGACACACTGTGTAGTGTATCCTGAGTGTCCTGACACACTGTGTCCTGTATCCTGAGTGTCCTGACACACTGTGTCCTGTATCCTGAGTGTCCTGACACACTGTGTCCTGTATCCTGAGTGTCCTGACACTCTGTGTGGTGTATCCTGAGTGTCCTGACACACTGTGTGGTGTATCCTGAGTGTTCTGACACACTGTGTCCTGTATCCTGAGTGTCCTGACACACTGTGTCCTGTATCCTGAGTGTCCTGACACACTGTGTAGTGTATCCTGAGTGTCCTGACACACTGTGTGGTGTATCCTGAGTGTCCTGACACACTGTGTAGTGTATCCTGAGTGTTCTGACACTCTGGTACACTGTGTAGTGTATCCTGAGTGTTCTGACACTCTGGTACACTGTGTAGTGTATCCTGAGTGTCCTGACACTCTGTGTGGTGTATCCTGAGTGTCCTGACACACTGTGTAGTGTATCCTGAGTGTCCTGACACACTGTGTCCTGTATCCTGAGTGTCCTGACACACTGTGTAGTGTATCCTGAGTGTCCTGACACTCTGGTACACTCTGTGTGGTGTATCCTGAGTGTCCTGACACACTGTGTAGTGTATCCTGAGTGTCCTGACACTCTGTGTAGTGTATCCTGAGTGTCCTGACACTCTGTGTAGTGTATCCTGAGTGTCCTGACACTCTGGTACACTGTGTGGTGTATCCTGAGTGTTCTGACACACTGTGTAGTGTATCCTGAGTGTCCTGACACTCTGTGTGGTGTATCCTGAGTGTCCTGACACACTGTGTGGTGTATCCTGAGTGTCCTGACACTCTGTGTAGTGTATCCTGAGTGTCCTGACACTCTGTGTAGTGTATCCTGAGTGTCCTGACACACTGTGTGGTGTATCCTGAGTGTCCTGACACATCATGTGTCCTGGATGGTCCAGTGTACCATTAGTGTGGTCCAGTGTACCATTAGTGTGGTCCAGTGTACCATTAGTATGGTCCAGTGTACCATTAGTATGGTCCAGTGTACCATTAGTGTGGTCCAGTGTACCATTAGTGTGGTCCAGTGTACCATTAGTATGGTCCAGTGTACCATTAGTATGGTCCAGTGTACCATTAGTATGGTCCAGTGTACCATCAGTATGGTCCAGTGTACCATTAGTATGGTCCAGTGTACCATTAGTATGGTCCAGTGTACCATTAGTATGGTCCAGTGTACCATTAGTATGGTCCAGTGTACCATTAGTATGGTCCAGTGTACCATTAGTATGGTCCAGTGTACCATTAGTATGGTCCAGTGTACCATTACCTCTACTGTTGACCCCATCTCTGACCCCTCGTGCTGCTGTTCTTGGCTCTGAACAACGTTGCTTTGTCTACTTTGTGAACTTCTTTTCAGAATCTTGAATGTTGTTATCATGTCCTCTCTATCTCTTATTTCCTCCAGGTTAGTAAGGGATAGTTCTCTCAGTCTTTCCTCATAGCTCAAACCCCCCTCAGCTCCTATACGAGTCCCGTTGCATATCTTTGGACCTTTTCTAGCTTCTTTATATCGTTTTTCAGGCAAAGGTTCCACGCTGGGGCTGCATATTCAAGCGTGGGTCTGACCTTTGCTATATAGGGACTAAAACAGGTCAAGTTTGTAAAGGATACCCGGATGTTGGCCAGAATGCCATACAAAAGCCATTAGCCCACTCTGCTCATGTGGGCTTCTGGCTTCAGATTTGGGGTCTTATTTTGACAAAGGTGATGGAGTTGTAGAGGAAGATGACCTGTGTCATCCACTGGTCCCTCACAAGAGGGAGAGGGAGGGCCGGACTGTATATTCCTTGACTGTCAGAAAGTATTTGAAACAGTTCCACGCACGAAAGACTCCTACTCGTGTGTGTGTGTGTGTGTGAGCTCACCTACTTGTGCTTGCGGGGGTTGAGCTTTGGCTCTTTGGTCCCGCCTCTCAACTGTCAATCAACTGGTGTACAGGTTCCTGAGCCTACTGGGCTCTATCATATCTACACTTGAAACTGTGTATGGAGTTTCCATACACAGTTTCTCCATACACCCTCTCCACCACAACACTGCCTAATGCATTCCATCTGTTAACTACTCTGACACTAAAAAATTCTTTCTAACGTCTCTGTGGCTCATCTGGGTACTAAGTTTCCACCTGTGTCCCCTTGTTCGTGTCCCACCCGTGCTGAAGAGTGTTCTCACTTATCTGCAATCATTTATTTGAACTCATCTAATTTGTGCTTGCAGGATCGAGCATGGACTCTTGGATCCCGCCTTTCGAGCATCGGTTGTTTACAGCAATGACTCCTGTCCCATTTCCCTATCATACCTGGTTTTAAAATTATGAATAGTATTTGCTTCCACAACCTGTTCCTGAAGTGCATTCCATTTTCCCTCTACTCTCACGCTAAAAGAAAACTTCCTAACATATCTGTGACTCATCTGAGTTTCCAGCTTCCATCCATGTCCCCTCGTTCTGTTACTATTCCGTGTGAACATTTCGTCTATGTCCACTCTGTCAATCCCTCTGAGTATCTTATACGTTCTTATCATGTCCCCCCCTCTCCCTTCTTTTTTCTAGTGTCGTAAGGTTCAGTTCCTTCAGACGCTCTTCATACCCCATCCCTCCTAACTCTGGGACAAGTCTTGTTGCAAACTTCTGAACCTTTTCCAATTTCCTTATGTGTTTCTTCAGGTGGGGACTCCATGATGGGGCGGCATACTCTAAGACTGGCCTCACGTAGGCAGTGTAAAGCGCCCTAAATGCTTCCTTACTTAGGTTTCTGAATGATCTCCTTTCTTGAAGATCGGTACGACATTTGCCTCTTGCACTGATTTATCTTGCATATCTTGCACTGATTTTCCTCTAATTTCTTCCTCTCACTGCACTTCTCCCAGGTAGTCCCTTATCCTTCTGTAGTCCCCTTTTCTGTAATCAAGTCTCCTTTCCCGGACCTCTTGTCCTTTGGTCACAATTTTAAGCTCAATCATGTAGTCAAAGACTAGGACACAATGGTCACTGGCTCCTAGTGGTATTTCATGTTCCAACTGCTCGATGTCTTCTACATTCCGGGTGAAAATCAGGTCTAATAGGCTGGGCGCATCCCCTCCTCTTTCCCTAGTATCTTCCTTCACATGCTGTGTCAGGAAATTCCTGTCAATAACGTCTACCAGCTTCGCTCTCCAGGTCTCCTCCCCGCCATGGGGGTTCCTCGTTTCCCAATCTATCTCTCCATGATTTAGGTCCCCCATGACCAGCAGCTTCGCTCTCATTCTATGCGCTATAGTCGCTGCCTTCTGCAGTTCATCTATACATGTCTTGTTGCTGTCCTCGTACTCCTGCCTGGGCCTTCTACTGTTTGGTGGGGGATTGTAGAGTATCAAGATCACAATCTTCTTCCCATCCACTGTCAGAGTGCCATGTATGAACTCATGTCTCTTAGTTCTGGGACTAGTCTAGTGGCATACCTTTGGACTTTTTCCAGCTTCGTCTTGTGCTTGACAAGGTGCGGGCTCCATGCTGGGGCCGCATACTCCAGGATTGGTCTTACATATGTGGTGTACAAGATTCTGAATGATTCCTTACACAGGTTCCTGAACGCTGTTCTGATGTTAGCCAGCCTCGCATATGCCGCAGACGTTATTCTCTTTATGTGGGCTTCAGGAGACAGGTTTGGTGTGATATCAACTCCTAGATCTTTCTCTCTGTCCGTTTCATTAAGTACTTCATCTCCTATTCTGTATCCTGTGTCTGGCCTCCTGTTTCCACTGCCTAGTTTCATTACTTTGCATTTACTCGGGTTGAACTTCAACAGCCATTTGTTGGACCATTCACTCAGTCTGTCTAGGTCATCTTGTAGCCTCCTACTATCGTCCTCAGTTTCAATCCTCCTCATAATTTTTGCATCATCGGCAAACATTGAGAGAAACGATTCTATACCCTCTGGGAGATCATTTACATATACCAGAAACAGTATAGGTCCAAGGACTGACCCCTGCGGGACTCCACTCGTAACGTCTTGCCAATCTAAGACCTCACCCCTCACACTGACTCGTTGTCTCCTGTTGCTTAGGTACTCCTGTATCCAATGGAGTACCTTCCCTTTCACTCCAGCCTGCATCTCCATTTTTTCACTAGCCTCTTGTGTGGCACTGTATCAAAGGCTTTCTGACAATCCAAAAATATGCAGTCTGCCCACCCATCTCTTTCTTGCCTTATTTTTGTTGCCTGGTCGTAGAATTCAAGTAACCCTGTGAGGCAGGACATGCCATCCCTGAACCCATATTGATGCTGTGTTACAAAGTTCTTTCGCTACAGATGTTCCACTAGCTTTCTTCGCATAATCTTCTCCATCAGCTTGCATAGTATGCAGGTTAGGGACATTGGCCTGTAGTTCAGTGCCTCCTGTCTATCCCCTTTCTTGTATATCGGGACTACGTTAGCTGCTTTCCAAATTTCTGGCAGTTCCCCTGTTACCAGTGATTTGTTGTACACTATGGAGAGTGGCAGGCACAGTTCTTCTGCTCCTTCCTTTAGTATTCAAGGGGAGATTCCATCTGGGCCTATAGCCTTTGTCACATCCAACTCTAGTAAACACTTCCTTACTTCCCCGCTGGTAATCTCAAACTCTTCAAGTGGTTCCTGGTTAGCTACTCCCTCTCTTATCTCTGGGATTTCTCCTTGCTCTAAGGTGAAGACCTCTTGGAAATTCTTATTCAGTTCCTCACACACTTCCTTGTCATTTGTAATGAATCCTTCGTCCCCTCTCCTTAATTTCATAACCTGTTCCTTTACTGTTGTTTTTCTCCTGATGTGGCTATGCAACAATTTAGGCTGAGTCTTTGCCTTGCTTGCGATGTCATTTTCGTATTGTCTTTCTGCCTCTCTTCTCATCCTGACGTATTCATTCCTGGCATTCTGGTATCTTTCTCTGCTCTCCAGTGTCCTGTTATTCCTATAGTTTCTCCATGCCCTTTTACTTTGCTGCTTAGCTAGCCTACATCTCTGATTAAACCTAGGTTTCTCATCTGCATTTCTCTTTTCTCCTTTTGGGCTGGGACAAACTTGTTTGCTGCGTCCTTGCACTTCTGCGTGATGTAGCCCATCATGTCTTGTGTGCGTGTGTGTGTGTGTGTGTGTGTGTGTGTGTGTGTGTGTGTGTGTGTGTGTGTGTGTGTGTGTGTGGTGTGTGGGTGTGTGTGTGTGTGTGTGTGTGTGTGTGTGTGTGTGTGTGTGTGTGTGTGTGTGTGTGTGTGTGTGTGTGTGTGTGTGTGTGTGTGTGTGTGTGTGTGTGTGTGTGTGTGTGTGTGTGTGTGTAGTTACAGGATGAGAGCTACGCTCCTGGTGTCCCGTCTTCCCAGCACTCTTTGTCATATAACGCTTTGAAACTACTGACGGTCTTGGCCTCCACCACCTTCTCCCCTAACTTGTTCCAACGGTCTACCACTCTGTTTGCGAAAGTGAATTTTCTTATATTTCTTCGGCATCTGTGTTTAGCTAGTTTATATCTATGACCTCTTGTTCTTAAAGTTCCAGGTCTCAGGAAATCTTCCCTATCGATTTTATCAATTCCTGTTACAATTTTGTATGTAGTGATCATATCACCTCTTTTTCTTCTGTCTTCAAGTTTTGGCATATTTAATGCCTCTAACCTCTCCTCGTAGCTCTTACCCTTCAGTTCTGGGAGCCACTTAGTAGCATGTCTTTGCACCTTTTCCAGTTTGTTGATGTGCTTCTTAAGATATGGGCACCACACAACCGCTACATATTCTGGCTTGGCCTAACAAAAGTCGTGAACAATTTCTTTAGTATATCCCATCCATGTATTTAAAAGCAATTCTGAAGTTAGAAAGCATAGCATAGGCTCTTCGCACAATATTCTTTATGTGGTCCTCAGGTGATAGTTTTCTATCTAGAACCACCACTAGATCTCTTTCTTTATCAGAATTCTTTAAAGATTTCTCAAATAATATATAGGTTGTGTGGGGTCTATGTTCTCCTATTCCACATTCCATAACATGACATTTATTAACATTAAATTCCATTTGCCACGTGGTGCTCCATATACTTATTTTGACCAGGTCATCTTGAAGGGCATGACAATCATCTAAGTTTCTTATCCTTCCCTATTATCTTAGCATCATCAGCAAACATGTTCATATAATTCTGTATACCAACTGGTAGATCATTTATGTAGACAATAAACATCACTGGTGCAAGAACTGAACCCTGTGGTACTCCACTTGTGACATTTCTCCATTCCGATACATTGCCTCTGATCACTGCCCTCATTTTTCTATCAGTCAAAAAAATTTTCATCCATGTTAAAAGCTTATCTCTCACCCCTCCAATATTTTCCAGTTTCCAGAACAACCTCTTATGTGGAACTCTGTCGAAAGCCTTTTTTAGGTCCAGATAGATGCAGTCAACCCAACCATCTCTTTCCTGTAATATCTCTGTGGCTCGGTCATAGAAACTGAGTAAATTCGATACACAGGATCTTCCAGATCGAAAACCATACTGTCTGTCTGATATTATATCATTTCTCTCCAGGTGTTCTACCCATTTAGTTTCAATTATTTTTTCCAATATTTTGACTATTATACTTGTCAATGATACAGGTCTATAATTAAGGGGGTCTTCCCTGCTGCCACTTTTGTAGATTGGAACTATGTTAGCCTGTTTCCACACATCAGCTACAACTCCTGTACACAGGGATGCCTGAAAGATCAGTTGAAGAGGAATGCAGAGCTCAGGTGCACATTCTCCTGAAACGCTTTGCGTAATAGTGGCTTTAGGCATTGTATGTACTAGCTCTATCTATAAAGCCAACAAACTTTGTAAAATATCTTTATGTATGTACCTTACCTAAATAAAAATTATTATTATTATTATTATTATTCTCTCAGAACCCATGGTGAAACTCCATCTGGACCAGCTGCCTTGTTCTTACTTAGCTCCTTGAGCATTTTTTCCACTTCGTCTCTAGACAGCTCTATGTGCTCTGTGTTGTTCTCTAGAAGTCTTATTGTATCTGGTTCTCTGAAGATTTCATTTTGTACAAACACACTTTGGAACTTTTCGTTTAGTGTTTCACTTTAATGTTTAATTCGTGTGTGAGTATGTGAGTGTGCGTGTGTGTGTGTGTGTGTGTGTGTGTGTGTGTGTGTGTGTGTGTGTGTGTGTGTGTGTGTGTGTGTGTGTGTGTGTGTGTGTGCTTGAGTGTGTGTGCTTGAGTGTGCGCGTGAGTGTGTGAGTGTGTGCGTGAGTGTGTGTGTATGTGTGTGTGTGTGTGTGTGTGTGTGTGTGTGTGTGTGTGTGTGTGTGTGTGTGTGTGTGTGTGTGTGTGTGTGTGTGTGTGTGTGTGTGTGTGTGCTTGAGTGTGTGTGCTTGAGTGTGCGCGTGAGTGTGTGAGTGTGTGCGTGAGTGTGTGTGTGTGTGTGTGTGTGTGTGTGTGTGTGTGTGTGTGTGTGTGTGTGTGTGTGTGTGTGTGTGTGTGTGTGTGCTTGAGTGTGTGTGTGTGTGTGTGTGTGTGTGTGTGTGTGTGTGTGTGTGTGTGTGTGTGTGTGTGTGTGTGCTTGAGTGTGTGTGCTTGAGTGTGCGCGTGAGTGTGTGAGTGTGTGCGTGAGTGTGTGTGTGTGTGTGTGTGTGTGCGTGCAGGTGTAGGGGCGCTGGCAGACTCAGCACAAGTGTTCCCATTAATGAGTGTACAGATGTTAGTCCCACACCTGTGTCCCACCCCCCCACACCTGGCTCTCCACACTCACCCCCGCCCGTGTTAATACCACCCACCAGGGTGGGCGGCGAGGATGGGTGGCATTGGTGGGCGGCGTTGGTGGGCGGCGTTGGTGGGCGGCGCAGGTGGGCGGCGTTGGTGGCCTGCGCAGGTGGGCGGCGTTGGTGGGCGGCGCAGGTGGGCGGCGCAGGTGGGCGGCGCAGGTGGGCGGCGTTGGTGGGCGGCGCAGGTGGGCGGCGTTGGTGGGCGGCGTTGGTGGCCGGCGCAGGTGGGCGGCGTCGGTGGGCGGCGCAGGTGGGCGGCGTTGGTGGGCGGCGTTGGTGGCCGGCGCAGGTGGGCGGCGTTGGTGGGCGGCGTTGGTGGGCGGCGCAGTTGGGCGGCGTTGGTGGGCGGCGTAGGTGGGCGGTGTTGGTGGGCGGTGTTGGTGGGCGGCGTTGGTGGGTGGCGTTGGTGGGCGGTGTTGGTGGGCGGTGTTGGTGGGCGGCGTTGGTGGGCGGTGTTGGTGGGCGGCGTTGGTGGGCGGTGTTGGTGGGCGGTGTTGGTGGGCGGTGTTGGTGGGCGGCGTTGGTGGGCGGTGTTGGTGGGCGGCGTTGGTGGGCGGTGTTGGTGGGCGGTGTTGTGGAGAACACGTGTCTGGCCACGTGGAGAACAAGAACACGTGTCTGGCCACGTAGAGAACGAGAACACGTGTTTGGCCACGTGGAGAACAAGAACACGTGTCTGGCCACGTGGAGAACAAGAACACGTGTCTGGCCACGTAGAGAACGAGAACACGTGTTTGGCCACGTGGAGAACAAGAACACGTGTCTGGCCACGTGGAGAACAAGAACACGTGTCTGGCCACGTAGAGAACGAGAACACGTGTTTGGCCACGTGGAGAACAAGAACACGTGTCTGGCCACGTGGAGAACAAGAACACGTGTCTGGCCACGTGGAGAACAAGAACATGTGTCTGGCCACGTGGAGAACGAGAACACGTGTCTGGCCACGTGGAGAACACGTGTCTGGCCTGTGGAGAACACGTGTCTGGCCTGTGGAGAACACGTGTCTGGCCTGTGGAGAACACGTGTCTGGCCTGTGGAGAACACGTGTCTGGCCACGTGGAGAACACGTGTCTGGCCTGTGGAGAACACGTGTCTGACCACGTGGAGAACACGTGTCTGGCCACGTGGAGAACACGTGTCTGGCCTGTGGAGAACACGTGTCTGGCCACGTGGAGAACACGTGTCTGGCCTGTGGAGAACACGTGTCTGGCCTGTGGAGAACACGTGTCTGGCCACGTGGAGAACACGTGTCTGGCCACGTGGAGAACACGTGTCTGACCACGTGGAGAACACGTGCCTGGCCACGTGGAGAACAAGAACACGTGTCTGGCCACGTGGAGAACAAGAACACGTGTCTGGCCACGTGGAGAACAAGAACACGTGTCTGGCCACGTGGAGAACAAGAACACGTGTCTGGCCACGTGGAGAACACGTGTCTGGCCACGTGGAGAACAAGAACACGTGTCTGACCACGTGGAGAACACGTGTCTGGCCACGTGGAGAACACGTGTCTGGCCACGTGGAGAACACGTGTCTGGCCACGTGGAGAACAAGAACACGTGTCTGGCCACGTGGAGAACACGTGTCTGGCCACGTGGAGAAGAAGAACACGTGTCTGACCACGTGGAGAACAAGAACACGTATCTGGTCACGTGGAGAACAAGAACACGTGTCTGACCACGTGGAGAACAAGAACACGTGTTGGCCACGTGGAGAAGAAGAACACGTGTCTGACCACGTGGAGAACAAGAACACGTGTCTGGTCACGTGGAGAACACGTGTCTGGCCACGTGGAGAACACGTGTCTGGCCACGTGGAGAACAAGAACACGTGTCTGGCCACGTGGAGAACACGTGTCTGGCCACGTGGAGAAGAAGAACACGTGTCTGACCACGTGGAGAACAAGAACACGTATCTGGTCACGTGGAGAACAAGAACACGTGTCTGACCACGTGGAGAACAAGAACACGTGTTGGCCACGTGGAGAAGAAGAACACGTGTCTGACCACGTGGAGAACAAGAACACGTGTCTGGTCACGTGGAGAACAAGAACACGTGTCTGGCCACGTGGAGAACAAGAACACGTGTCTGACCACGTGGAGAACAAGAACATGTGTCTGGCCACGTGGAGAACACGTGTCTGGCCACGTGGAGAACACGTGTCTGGCCACGTGGAGAACAAGAACACGTGTCTGGCCACGTGGAGAACACGTGTCTGGCCACGTGGAGAACACGTGTCGGCCACGTGGAGAACAAGAACACGTGTCTGGCCACGTGGAGAACACGCGTTGGCCACGTGGAGAACAAGAACACGTGTCTGACCACGTGGAGAACAAGAACATGTGTCTGGCCACGTGGAGAACACGTGTCTGGCCACGTGGAGAACACGCGTTGGCCACGTGGAGAACAAGAACACGTGTCTGGCCACGTGGAGAACAAGAACACTTGTCTGGCCACGTGGAGAACACGTGTCTGGCCACGTGGAGAACAAGAACACGTGTCTGGCCACGTGGAGAACAAGAACACGTGTCTGGCCACGTGGAGAACAAGAACACGTGTCTGGCCACGTGGAGAACAAGAACACGTGTCTGGACACGTGGAGAACAAGAACACGTGTCTGGACACGTGTAGAACAAGAACACGTGTCTGGCCACGTGGAGAACAAGAACACTTGTCTGGCCACGTGGAGAACACGTGTCTGGCCACGTGGAGAACAAGAACACGTGTCTGGCCACGTGGAGAACAAGAACACGTGTCTGGCCACGTGGAGAACAAGAACACGTGTCTGGCCACGTGGAGAACAAGAACACGTGTCTGGCCACGTGGAGAACAAGAACACGTGTCTGGCCACGTGGAGAACAAGAACACGTGTCTGGCCACGTGGAGAACACGTGTCTGGCCACGTGGAGAACAAGAACACGTGTCTGGACACGTGGAGAACAAGATTACGTGTCTGGACACGTGGAGAACAAGAACACGTGTCTGGCCACGTGGAGAACAAGAACACGTGTCTGGCCACGTGGAGAACACGTGTCTGGACACGTGGAGAACAAGAACACGTGTCTGGCCACGTGGAGAACAAGAACACGTGTCTGGCCACGTGGAGAACAAGAACACGTGTCTGGCCACGTGGAGAACAAGAACACGTGTCTGGCCACGTGGAGAACACGTGTCTGGCCTGTGGAGAACACGTGTCTGGACACGTGGAGAACAAGAACACGTGTCTGGCCACGTGGAGAACAAGAACACGTGTCTGGCCACGTGGAGAACAAGAACACGTGTCTGGCCACGTGGAGAACAAGAACACGTGCTGGCCACGTGGAGAACAAGAACACGTGCTGGCCACGTGGAGAACAAGAACACCCGTCTGGCCACGTGGAGAACAAGAACACGTGCTGGCCACGTGGAGAACAAGAACACGTGCTGGCCACGTGGAGAACAAGAACACGTGCTGGCCACGTGGAGAACAAGAACACGTGTCTGGCCACGTGGAGAACAAGAACACGTGTCTGGCCACGTGGAGAACAAGAACACGTGTCTGGCCACGTGGAGAACAAGAACACGTGTCTGGCCACGTGGAGAACAAGAACACGTGCTGGCCACGTGGAGAACAAGAACACGTGCTGGCCACGTGGAGAACAAGAACACGTGCTGGCCACGTGGAGAACAAGAACACGTGCTGGCCACGTGGAGAACAAGAACACGTAATAAAGAACTTAACACTGGTGACGTCACTCCCACCATCCATGGCGGGCTGTGATTGGCTGTTACCTCCTCCCGGCCAGCCGCCTCAGCTCTCCTCCAGCCAATCATGAGACGAGTTTCCTCACCGCCCCGCCCACCGGCGCCGCCCACCTGCGCCGCCCATCTGCGCCGCCCACTTGCGCCGCCCACCAACGCCACCCACCTGCGCCGCCCACCAACGCCGCCCACCTGCGCCGCCCACCAACGCCGCCCACCTGCGCCGCCCACCAACGCCGCCCACCTGCGCCACCCACCTGCTCCGCCCACCTGCTCCGCCCACCAACACCGCCCACCAACACCGCCCACCAACGCCACCCACCTGCGCCGCCCACCAACGCCGCCCACCAACACCGCCCACCAACACCGCCCACCAACACCGCCCACCAACACCGCCCACCAACACCGCCCACCAACGCCACCCATCAACGCCGCCCACCAACACCGCCCACCAACGCCGCCCACCAACACCGCCCACCAACGCCACCCACCAACACCGCCCACCAACACCACCCACCAACGCCACCCACCAACGCCGCCCACCAACACCGCCCACCAACGCCGCCCACCAACGCCGCCCACCAACGCCACCCACCAACACCGCCCACCAACACCACCCACCAACGCCACCCACCAACGCCGCCCACCAACACCGCCCACCAACACCGCCCACCAACGCCGCCCACCAACGCCGCCCACCAACGCCACCCACCAACGCCACCCACCAACATCGCCCACCAACGCCACCCACCAACGCCGCCCACCAACGCCGCCCACCAACACCGTCCACCAACACCGCCCACCAACGCCGCCCACCAACGCCGCCCACCAACGCCGCCCACCAACGCCGCCCACCAACACCGTCCACCAACGCCGCCCACCAACGCCACCCACCAACGCCGCCCACCAACGCCGCCCACCAACGCCACCCACCAACGCCGCCCACCAACGCCGCCCACCAACGCCGCCCACCAACACCGTCCACCAACGCCGCCCACCAACGCCACCCACCAACGCCGCCCGTGGCCAGACACGTGTTCTCCACGTGGCCAGACACGTGTTCTCCACGTGGCCAGACACGTGTTCTCCACGTGGCCAGACACGTGTTCTCGTCCTCCACGTGGCCAGACACGTGTTCTCCACGTGGCCAGACACGTGTTCTCCACGTGGCCAGACACGTGTTCTCCACGTGGCCAGACACGTGTTCTCCACGTGGCCAGACACGTGTTCTTGTTCTCCACGTGGTCAAATACGTGTTCTCCACGTGGCCAGACACGTGTTCTTGTTCTCCACGTGGCCAGACACGTGTTCGTGTCCTCCACGTGGCCAGACACGTGTTCTTGTTCTCCACGTGGCCAGACACGTGTTCTCGTCCTCCACGTGGCCAGACACGTGTTCTCCACGTGGCCAGACACGTGTTCTCCACGTGGCCAGACACGTGTTCTTGTTCTCCACGTGGCCTAATACGTGTTCTCCACGTGGCTAGACACGTGTTTTCCACGTGGCCAGACACGTGTTCTTGTTCTCCACGTGGCCAGACACGTGTTCTTGTTCTCCACGTGGCCAGACACGTGTTCTTGTCCTCCACGTGGCCAGACACGTGTTCCTGTTCTCCACGTGGCCAGACACGTGTTCTTGTTCTCCACGTGGCCAGACACGTGTTCTTGTCCTCCACGTGGCCAGACACGTGTTCTTGTTCTCCACGTGGGCAGACACGTGTTCTTGTTCTCTACGTGGCCAGACACGTGTTCTCGTCCTCCACGTGGCCAGACACGTGTTCTCCACGTGGCCAGACAAGTGTTCTTGTCCTCCACGTGGCCAGACACGTGTTTTCGTTCTCCACGTGGCCAGACACGTGTTCTTGTTCTCCACGTGGCCAGACACGTGTTCTTGTTCTCCACGTGGCCAGACACGTGTTCTTGTTCTCCACGTGGCCAGACACGTGTTCTTGTCCTCCACGTGGCCAGACACGTGTTCTTGTTCTCCACGTGGCCAGACACGTGTTCTTGTTCTCTACGTGGCCAGACACGTGTTCTCGTCCTCCACGTGGCCAGACACGTGTTCTCCACGTGGCCAGACAAGTGTTCTTGTCCTCCACGTGGCCAGACACGTGTTCTTGTTCTCCACGTGGCCAGACACGTGTTCTTGTTCTCCACGTGGCCAGACACGTGTTCTTGTTCTCCACGTGGCCAGACACGTGTTCTTGTTCTCCACGTGGCCAGACACGTGTTCTTGTTCTCCACGTGGCCAGACACGTGTTCTTGTTCTCCACGTGGCCAGACACGTGTTCTTGTTCTCCACGTGGCCAGACACGTGTTCTTGTTCTCCACGTGGCCAGACACGTGTTCTTGTTCTCCAATTGTCCAGACACGTGTTCTTGTTCTCCAATTGTCCAGACACGTGTTCTTGTTCTCCACGTGGCCACACACGTGTTCTCCACGTGTTCTTGTTCTTCACGTGGCCAGACACGTGTTCTTGTTCTCCACGTGGCCAGACACGTGTTCTTGTTCTCCACGTGGCCAGACACGTGTTCTTGTTCTCCACGTGGCCAGACACGTGTTCTTGTTCTCCACGTGGCCAGACACGTGTTCTTGTTCTCCACGTGGGCAGACACGTGTTCTTGTTCTCCACGTGGCCAGACACGTGTTCTTGTTCTCCACGTGGCCACACACGTGTTCTCCACGTGTTCTTGTTCTTCACGTGGCCAGACACGTGTTCTTGTTCTCCACGTGGCCAGACACGTGTTCTTGTTCTCCACGTGGCCAGACACGTGTTCTTGTTCTCCACGTGGCCAGACACGTGTTCTTGTTCTCCAATTGTCCAGACACGTGTTCTTGTTCTCCAATTGTCCAGACACGTGTTCTTGTTCTCCACGTGGCCACACACGTGTTCTCCACGTGTTCTTGTTCTTCACGTGGCCAGACACGTGTTCTTGTTCTCCACGTGGCCAGACACGTGTTCTTGTTCTCCACGTGGCCAGACACGTGTTCTTGTTCTCCACGTGGCCAGACACGTGTTCTTGTTCTCCACGTGGCCAGACACGTGTTCTTGTTCTCCACGTGGGCAGACACGTGTTCTTGTTCTCCACGTGGCCAGACACGTGTTCTTGTTCTCCACGTGGCCACACACGTGTTCTCCACGTGTTCTTGTTCTTCACGTGGCCAGACACGTGTTCTTGTTCTCCACGTGGCCAGACACGTGTTCTTGTTCTCCACGTGGCCAGACACGTGTTCTTGTTCTCCACGTGGCCAGACACGTGTTCTTGTTCTCCACGTGGCCAGACACGTGTTCTTGTTCTTCACGTGGCCAGACACGTGTTCTTGTTCTCCACGTGGCCAGACACGTGTTCTTGTTCTCCACGTGGCCAGACACGTGTTCTTGTTCTCCACGTGGCCAGACACGTGTTCTTGTTCTCCACGTGGCCAGATACGTGTTCTCAACGTGGCCAGATACGTGTTCTCAACGTGGCCAGATACGTGTTCTCAACGTGGCCAGATACGTGTTCTTGTTCTCCACGTGGCCAGACACGTGTTCTTGTTCTCCACGTGGCCAGATACGTGTTCTCAACGTGGCCAGATACGTGTTCTCCACGTGGCCAGATACGTGTTCTCCACGTGGCCAGACACGTGTTCTCCACGTGGCCAGACACGTGTTCTCCACGTGGCCAGACACGTGTTCTCCACGTGGCCAGACACGTGTTCTCCACGTGGCCAGACACGTGTTCTCCACGTGGCCAGACACGTGTTCTCCACGTGGCCAGACACGTGTTCTCCACGTGGCCAGACACGTAGTCGTAATAATCGTTCCTTAATAAGTCAATAATTGGGACTTTCCTTATTATGGCCACTTATTAGCTCGGCGACGGAGCGTCTACCTCACTCGCCTGGGGCCAGGGTTCGAGTCTCCTACAGCCCAGGTGAATGGAAGGTCTGTGTTCAGCAATAACTGTACACAGCAATAACTGTACACAGCAATAACTGTACACAGCAATAACTGTACACAGCAATAACTGTGTACAGCAATAACTGTACACAGCAATAACTGTGTACAGCAATAACTGTGTACAGCAATAACTGTGTACAGCAATAACTGTGTACAGCAATAACTGTGTACAGCAATAACTGTACACAGCAATAACTGTGTACAGCAATAACTGTACACAGCAATAACTGTGTACAGCAATAACTGTACACAGCAATAACTGTACACAGCAATAACTGTGTACAGCAATAACTGTGTACAGCAATAACTGTGTACAGCAATAACTGTACACAGCAATAACTGTACACAGCAATAACTGTACACAGCAATAACTGTGTACAGCAATAACTGTGTACAGCAATAACTGTGTACAGCAATAACTGTACACAGCAATAACTGTGTACAGCAATAACTGTGTACAGCAATAACTGTGTACAGCAATAACTGTGTACAGCAATAACTGTGTACAGCAATAACTGTGTACAGCAATAACTGTGTACAACAATAACTGTACACAGCAATAACTGTGTACAGCAATAACTGTGTACAGCAATAACTGTGTACAGCAATAACTGTACACAGCAATAACTGTGTACAGCAATAACTGTGTACAGCAATAACTGTGTACAGCAATAACTGTACACAGCAATAACTGTGTACAGCAATAACTGTGTACGACAATAACTGTGTACAGCAATAACTGTACACAGCAATAACTGTACACAGCAATAACTGTGTACAGCAATAACTGTGTACAGCAATAACTGTGTACAGCAATAACTGTACACAGCAATAACTGTACACAGCAATAACTGTGTACAGCAATAACTGTGTACAGCAATAACTGTGTACAGCAATAACTGTGTACAGCAATAACTGTGTACAGCAATAACTGTGTACAGCAATAACTGTGTACAGCAATAACTGTGTACAGCAATAACTGTACACAGCAATAACTGTGTACAGCAATAACTGTACACAGCAATAACTGTGTACAGCAATAACTGTACACAGCAATAACTGTGTACAGCAATAACTGTACACAGCAATAACTGTGTACAGTTATCGCTGTATTTATCGATGATTTCTGTGTTGCTTGTTAGGACTTCTCTGGTGATGGTCTGGTTGTGGGAAGAGATTATATGTTCCTTAATGGAGTCCTGTTGCTTATGCATTGTTAGTCGCCTGGAAAGAGACGTTGTTGTCTTGCCTATATATTGAGTTCTTTGAGGCTTACAGTCCCCAAGAGGGCATTTGAAGGCATAGACGACGTTGGTCTCCTTCAAGACGTTCTGCTTAATGTCTGGGGAGTTCTTCATGAGTCGGTTGGCCGTTTTTTGTTTTTATAGTAAATTGTCAATTTTACTTTCAAATTTTTGTCTGTAGGGATAACGTTTCTATTAACAATATCTTTCAGGACACTTTCCTCCGTTTTATGAGCCGTCGAAAAGAAGTTCCTGTAAAATAGTCTAATAGGGGGTACAGGTGTTGTGTTAGTTGTCTCTTCAGAGGTTGCATGGCTTTTCACTTTCCTTCTTATGATGTCTTAGATGAAACCATTGGAGAAGCCGTTGTTGACTAGGACCTGCCTTACCCTACAGAGTTCTTCATCGACTTGCTTCCATCCTGAGCTGTGGCTGAGAGCACGGTCGACATAAGCGTTAACAACACTCCTCTTGTACTTGTCTGGGCAGTCACTGTTGGCATTGAGGCACATTCCTATGTTTGTTTCCTTAGTGTAGACTGCAGTGTGGAAACCTCCGCTCCTTTCCATGATTGTTACAGCAGGAAAGGGCAGCTTCCCATCCTTCTCCATCTTGTACGTGAAACTTAGAATTTAAAACAGAGAATACTACTCGACTGCCTCCTTCAGCTTCTGCAGATGTCTGACATCAGGTACCTGTGTAAAAATGTCGTCAACATACCTGCAGTATATGGCCAGTTTCAAGTTCATGTCGACTAAGACTTTTTGCTCGATGGTACCCATGTAGAAGTTTGCAAACAGGACACCTAGGGGAGAACCCATGGCGACCCCATCTACTTGCTTATACATGTGCCCATCCGGGCTCAAGAAGGGTGCCTCTTTAGTACAAGCTTGGAGTAGTTTCCTTAGGAGATGGGCACATGTATAAGCCAGTAGATGGGGTCTCCTCCCTGCCTCTCTCCCCTCACCTGCCTGTCTCTCTCCCCTCACCTCCCTACCTCTCTCCCCTCACCACCCTGCCTCTCTCCCCTCACCTCCCTGCCACTCTCCCCTCACCTCCCTGCCTCTCTCTCCTCACCACCCTACCTCTCTCCCCTCACCACCCTGCCTCTCTCTCCTCACCTCCCTGCGTCTCTCCCCTCACCACCCTGCCTCTCTCCCCTCACCTCCCTGCCTCTCTCCCCTCACCTCCCTGCCTCTCTCCCCTCACCACCCTGCCTCTCTCCCCTCACCTCCCTGCCTCTCTCCCCTCACCACCCTGCCTCTCTCCCCTCACCTCCCTGCCTCTCTCCCCTCACCACCCTGCCTCTCTCCCCTCACCTCCCTGCCTCTCTCCCCTCAACCCCCTGCCTCTCCCCTCACCCCCCTGCCTCTCTCCCCTCACCTCTCTGCCTCTCCCCTCACCCCCCTGCCTCTCTCCCCTCACCCCCCTGCCTCTCTCCCCTCACCTCTCTGCCTCTCCCCTCACCCCCCTGCCTCTCTCCCCTCACCTCCCTGCCTCTCTCCCCTCACCACCCTGGCTCTCTCCCCTCACCTCCCTGCCTCTCTCCCCTCACCTCTCTGCCTCTCCCCCTCACCCCCCTGCCTCTCTCCCCTCACCTCCCTGCCTCTCCCCTCACCTCCCTGCCTCTCCCCTCACCTCCCTGCCTCTCCCCTCACCTCCCTGCCTCTCCCCTCACCCCCCTGCCTCTCCCCTCACCTCCCTGCCTCTCCCCTCACCTCCCTGCCTCTCCCCTCACCTCCCTTCCTCTCTCCCCTTACCTCCCTGCCTCTCTCCCCTCACCTCCCTGCCTCTCTCCCCTCACCTCCCTGCCTCTCCCCTCACCTCCCTGCCTCTCCTCTCACCTCCCTGCCTCTCTCCCCTCACCTCCCTGCCTCTCTCCCCTCACCTCCCTGCCTCTCCCCTCACCTCCCTGCCTCTCCTCTCACCTCCCTGCCTCTCCCCTCACCTCCCTGCCTCTCCCCTCACCCCCCTGCCTCTCCCCTCACCTCCCTGCCTCTCCCCTCACCTCCCTGCCTCTCCCCTCACCTCCCTGCCTCTCCCCTCACCTCCCTTCCTCTCTCCCCTTACCTCCCTGCCTCTCTCCCCTCACCTCCCTGCCTCTCTCCCCTCACCTCCCTGCCTCTCCCCTCACCTCCCTGCCTCTCCCCTCACCCCCTGCCTCTCCCCTTAACCCCTTGCCTCTTCCCCCTGCCTCTCTCCCCACACCCCCCTGCCTCTCTCCCCTCACCCCCCTGCCTCTCTCCCCTCACTCCCCTGCCTCTCTCCCCTCACCCCCCTGCCTCTCCCCTCACCCCCCCTCCTCGTGGAAGGGCTGAAGGTCGTTTCCATTGAGCTGGTTCAGGCCATCAGTGGGCGCCACATACCCGCGCCCCTCACTACAGATTTACTGCCACACATGGTCGTAGTGGGCACATACCCTATACCCAGCTCTGGGGGGCTGGGTATACCCTATATCCAGCACTGGGGAGCTGGGTATACCCTATACCCAGCACTGGGGAGCTGGGTATACCCTATACCCAGCACTGGGGAGCTGGGTATACCCTATACCCAGCACTGGGGAGCTGGGTATACCCTATACCCAGCACTGGGGAGCTGGGTATACCCTAACCTAACCTACTGATCCCACCTTGCTAGAGACGTCAGCCTGACATTAACGACCAAACTACTCGCCAGAAGAGAGAGAAATGACGACGTTTCGGTCTCGGTCCTGGACCCGTATATGATCACACTCGACTTGATACTGGTCCAGAACGGACCATTGTGGTCCAAGACGGACCATTGTGGTCCAAGACGGACCATTGTGGTCCAAGACGGACCATTGTGGTCCAGAACGGACCATTGTGGTCCAAGACGGACCATTGTGGTTCAAGACGGACCATTGTGGTCCAAGACGGACCATTGTGGTCCAGCACGGACCATTGTGGTCCAAGACGGACCATTGTGGTTCAGGACGGACTATTGTGGTCCAGCACGGACCATTGTGGTCCAAGACGGACCATTGTGGTTCAAGACGGACCATTGTGGTTCAGAACGGACCATTGTGGTCCAAGACGGACCATTGTGGTCCAGCACGGACCATTGTGGTCCAGGACGGACCATACAGGTCCGGGACGGCACTGAGATCGAGTACATGTGCACATAGACGTCTCAGTAACGTGATGTACCAGTGACATTATCCAACCCGTCCTCGACTCAAGTCCATTCCATCCAGCGGTCGACCCCACAGACGCATTCATAAATTTTAACATGTTGTTCATTCGAAACGGGAATTTTCGCAAGTATAAATTAATATTATAATATATTAGCATATTGTGTATAAATAGGCATAGGTTAGGTTAGGTTAGGTTAGGTTAGGTTAGGTTAGGTTAGGTTAGGTTAGGTTAGGTTAGGTTAGGTTAGGTGTTTAGGTTCTGTTGGCAATTATTTGTATTTGTAGTACGTGGGTGAAGCATTTACAGCGTTGTGGTTCGAACACAAGTCGTCAGTGAAGCACTTGTTCCGGAAGTGTTCGAACGTCAGCAGTTATGAGTCGTGTGTAAACCGCTTTTCACTCATAAACAGGGGGTTTGGCGGGTGCATGGAATCACTTTTGGATCTTTGTTTGGAGGACGGGCTGCATCATCAGGGTCTCTGGTTCGAATCCCGCTCACGGCTCCTACTGATCTTCTCATGGAGTTCATAATTACCCGGCCTCCAGGTAAGGGGGACAGGTGAAGCCAGAGGTAACCATTAGGGCAGGTGAAGCCTGAGGTAACTATTAGGGCAGATGAAGCCTGAGGTAACTATTAGGGCAGGTGTAGCCTGAGGTAACCATTAGGGCAGGTGAAGCCTGAGGTAACTATTAGGGCAGATGAAGCCTGAGGTAACTATTAGGGCAGGTGAAGCCAGAGGTAACTATTAGGGCAGGTGAAGCCTGAGGTAACTATTAGGACAGGTGAAGCCAGAGGTAACTATTAGGACAGGTGTAGCCTGAGGTAACTATTAGGGCAGGTGAAGCCTGAGGTAACTATTAGGGCAGGTGAAGCCTGAGGTAACCATTAGGGCAGGTGAAGCCTGAGGTAACTATTAGGGCAGGTGAAGCCTGAGGTAACTATTAGGGCAGGTGAAGCCTGAGGTAACAATTAGGACAGGTGAAGCCTGAGGTAACTATTAGGGCAGGTGAAGCCTGAGGTAACTATTAGGGCAGGTGAAGCCTGAGGTAACAATTAGGGCAGGTGTAGCCTGAGGTAACTATTAGGGCAGGTGAAGCCTGAGGTAACTATTAGGGCAGGTGAAGCCTGAGGTAACTATTAGGGCAGGTGTAGCCTGAGGTAACTATTAGGACAGGTGTAGCCTGAGGTAACCATTAGGGCAGGTGTAGCCTGAGGTAACTATTAGGGCAGGTGTAGCCTGAGGTAACTATTAGGGCAGGTGTAGCCTGAGGTAACTATTAGGACAGGTGTAGCCTGAGGTAACCATTAGGGCAGGTGAAGCCTGAGGTAACTATTAGGACAGGTGTAGCCTGAGGTAACCTGAGGTTCCTGTTGCTGCAACAGGAGCAGCAACAGAAGCAGCAACAACAGCAGCAACAGGAACAGCAACAGCAGTAGCAACAGAAGCAGCAACAGGAGCAGCAACAGGAGCAGCAACAGCACCAACAACAGGAGCAACAACAGCAGCAGCAACAGGAACAGCAACAGAAGCAGCAACAGAAGCAGCAACAGGAACAGCAACAGCACCAACAACAGGAGCAACAACAGCAGCAGCAACAGGAGCACCAACAAGAGCAGCAACAGGAGCAGCAACAGCAGCAGCAACAGGAGCAGCAACAGCAGCAGCAACAGGAGCAGCAACACGAGCAGCAGCAACAGGAGCAGCAGCAACACGAGCAGCAGCAACACGAGCAGCAGCAACACGAGCAGCAACAGATGCAGCAACAGCTAGCAGCAACAACAGCAGCAGCAACCGGAGCAGCAACAGGAGCAGCAACAGGAGCAGCAACAGGAGCAGCAACAGCAACAAGAGCAGCAACACAGTAGCAGCAACAGCAACAGGAGCAACAACAGATGCAGCAACAGCAACAGGAGCAACAACAAATGCAGCAACAGGAGCAACAACATGCAGCAAAGTGCAGCAACAGAAGCAAGCAACAATAGCAGCAACAGGAGCAGCAGCAACAGGAGCAGCAGCAACAGGAGCAACAACAGGAGCAGCAGCAACAGTAACAGGAGCAGCAGCAACAGGAGTAGCAACAGGAGCAGCAACAACAGGAGCAGCAACAGGAGCAGCAGTAACAGAAGCAGCAACAGGAGCAGCAGCAACAGGAGCAGCAGCAACAGGAGTAGCAACAGGAGCAGCAACAACAGGAGCAGCAACAGGAGCAGCAGCAACAGGAGCAGCAGCAACAGGAGCAGCAGCAACAGGAGCAGCAGCAACAGGAGCAGCAACAGGAGCAGCAGCAACAGGAGCAGCAGCAACAGGAGCAGCAGCAACAGGAGCAGCAGCAACAGGAGCAGCAACAGGAGCAGCAACAGGAGCAGCAACAACAGCAGCAAGAGCAGCATCAACAGGAGCAGCAGCAACAGGAGCAGCAACAGGAGCAGTAACATCAGCAGCAACAGCAGCAGCAACAGCAGCAGCAACAGGAGCAGCAACAGGAGCAGTAACAGCAGCAGCAACAGCAGCAGCAACAGCAGCAGCAACAGGAGCAGCAGCACACAGAGCAGTAACAGCGGCAGCAACAGGAGCAGTAACAGCAGCAGCAACAGCAGCAGCAACAGGAGCAGCAACAGGAGCAGCAGCAACAGGAGCAGCAACAGGAGCAGCAACAGGAGCAGCAGCAACAGGAGCAGCAGCAACAGGAACAGCAGCAGCAACAGGAGCAGCAGCAACAGGAGCAGCAACAGGAGCAGCACCAACAGGAGCAGCAACAGGAGCAGCAACAGGAGCAGCAGCAACAGGAGCAGTAACAGCAGCAGCAACAGGAGCAGTAACAGCAGCAGCAACAGGAGCAGTAACAGCAGCAGCAACAGGAGCAGCAACAGGAGCAGCAACAGGAGCAGCAACAGGAGCAGCAACAGGAGCAGCAACAGGAGCAGCAGCAACAGGAGCAGCAACAGGAGCAGTAGTAACAAGAGCATCAACAGGAGCAGCAACAGCATCACTAACAGGAGCAGCAACAGCATCACTAACAGGAGCAGCAACAGCATCACCAACAGGAGCAGCAACAGCATCACCAACAGGAGCAGCAGCAACAGGAGCAGCAGCAACTGGAGCAGCAGCAACAGGAGCAGCAACAACATCACCAACAGGAGCAGCAGCAACATCACCAACAGGAGCAGCAGCAACAGGAGCAGCAACAGGAGTAGCAACAGGAGCAGCAACAGGAGCAGCAACAGGAGCAGTAACAGGAGCAGCAACAGGAGCAGCAACAGGAGCAGCAACAGCAAGGAGCAGCAACAGGAGCAGCAACAGGAGCAGCAACAGGAGCAGCAACAACAGCAGCAACAGCAAGCAGGAGCAGTAACAGGAGCAGCAACAGGAGCAGCAACAGGAGCAGCAACAGGAGCAGCAACAGGAGCAGTAACAGGAGCAGCAACAGGAGCAGCAACAGGAGCAGCAACAGGAGCAGCAACAGGAGCAGTAACAGGAGCAGCAACAGGAGCAGCAACAGGAGCAGCAACAGGAGCAGCAACAGGAGCAGCAACAGGAGCAGCAACAGGAGCAGTAACAGGAGCAGCAACAGGAGCAGCAACAGGAGCAGCAACAGGAGCAGCAACAGGAGCAGCAACAGGAGCAGCAACAGGAGCAGCAACAGGAGCAGCAACAGGAGCAGCAACAGGAGCAGCAACAGGAGCAGCAACAGGAGCAGCAACAGGAGCAGCAACAGGAGCAGCAAGAGGAGCAGTAACTGGAGCAGCAACAGGAGCAGCAACAGGAGCAGCAAGAGGAGCAGCAACAGCAGCAGCAACAGGAGCAGCAACAGGAGCAGCAACAGGAGCAGCAACAGGAGCAGCAAGAGCAGCAACAGGAGCAGCAAGAGCAGCAGCAACAGGAGCAGCAAGAGCAGCAGTAACAGGAGCAGCAAGAGCAGCAGTAACAGGAGCAGCAAGAGCAGCTGTAACAGGAGCAGCAAGAGCAGCTGTAACAGGAGCAGCAAGAGCAGCAGTAACAGGAGCAGCAACAGGAGCAGCAACAGGACCAGCAACAGTGAGCAACAGGACCAGCAACAGGAACAGCAACAGGAACAGCAACAGTTAGCAACAGGAGCAGCAACAGGAGCAGCAACAGGAGGGTGACTACAGCTGAATGAGATTATTGCCTTGAGGCTAAATTCGTTTCTTCAGTCCGTAAATTACTGGTGAATGGACGAATGACCTCCCAGCTCTCTCTCCTCTCCCAGCTCTCTCTCCTCTCCCAGCTCTCTCTCCTCTCCCAGCTCTCTCTCCTCTCCCAGCTCTCTCTCCTCTCCCAGCACTCTCTCCTCTCCCAGGACTCTCTCCTCTCCCAGGACTCTCTCCTCTCCCAGCACTCTCTCCTCTCCCAGCACTCTCTCCTCTCCCAGCACTCTCTCCTCTCCCAGGACTCTCTCCTCTCCCAGCACTCTCTCCTCTCCCAGGACTCTCTCCTCTCCCAGCACTCTCTCCTCTCCCAGGACTCTCTCCTCTCCCAGCTCTCTCTCCTCTCCCAGCTCTCTCTCCTCTCCCAGCTCTCTCTCCTCTCCCAGGGCACTCTCCCCTCTCCCAGCACTCTCTCCTCTCCCAGCTCTCTCTCCTCTCCCAGCTCTCTCTCCTCTCCCAGCTCTCTCTCCTCTCCCAGGACTCTCTCCTCTCCCAGCTCTCTCTCCTCTCCCAGCTCTCTCTCCTCTCCCAGCTCTCTCTCCTCTCCCAGCTCTCTCTCCTCTCCCAGCACTCTCTCCTCTCCCAGCACTCTCTCCTCTCCCAGCTCTCTCTCCTCTCCCAGCACTCTCTCCTCTCCCAGCTCTCTCTCCTCTCCCAGCACTCTCCCCTCTCCCAGCACTCTCTCCTCTCCCAGCACTCTCTCCTCTCCCAGCACTCTCTCCTCTCCCAGCTCTCTCTCCTCTCCCAGCTCTCTCTCCTCTCCCAGCTCTCTCTCCTCTCCCAGCTCTCTCTCCTCTCCCAGCTCTCTCTCCTCTCCCAGCACTCTCTCCTCTCCCAGCACTCTCTCCTCTCCCAGCTCTCTCTCCTCTCCCAGCACTCTCTCCTCTCCCAGCTCTCTCTCCTCTCCCAGCACTCTCCCCTCTCCCAGCATTCTCTCCTCTCCCAGCTCTCTCTCCTCTCCCAGCTCTCTTTCCTCTCCCAGGACTCTCTCCTCTCCCAGCACTCTTTTTCCTTCTCCCAGCACTCTCTCCTCTCCCAGCACTCTCTCCTCTCCCAGCACTCTCCCCTCTCCCAGCACTCTCCCCTCTCCCAGCACTCTCTCCTCTCCCAGCACTCTCTCCTCTCCCAGCACTCTCTCCTCTCCCAGCACTCTTTTTCCTTCTCCCAGCACTCTCTCCTCTCCCAGCACTCTCTCCTCTCCCAGCACTCTCTAATCTCCCAGCACTCTCTCCTCTCCCAGCACTCTCTCCTCTCCCAGCACTCTCCCCTCTCCCAGCACTCTCCCCTCTCCCAGCACTCTCTCCTCTCCCAGCACTCTCTCCTATCCCAGCACTCTCCCCTCTCCCAGCACTCTCCCCTCTCCCAGCACTCTCTCTTCTCCCAGCACTCTCCCCTCTCCCAGCACTCTCTCCTCTCCCAGCACTCTCTCCTCTCCCAGCACTCTCTCCTCTCCCAGCACTCTCTCCTCTCCCAGCACTCTTCCCTCTCCCAGCACTCTTTCCTCTCTCCTAGCACTCTCTCCTCTCCCAGCACTCTCTCCTCTCTCAGCACTCTCCCCTCTCCCAGCACTCTTCCCTCTCCCAGCACTCTCTCCTCTCCCAGCACTCTCTCCTCTCCCAGCACTCTTCCCTCTCCCAATACTCTCTCCTCTCTCCCAGCACTCTCTCCTCTCCCAGCACTCTCTCCTCTCCCAGCACTCTCCCCTCTCCCAGCACTCTCCCCTCTCCCAGCACTCTCTCCTCTCCCAGCACTCTCCCCTCCCCCAGCTCTCTCTCCTCTCCCAGCTCTCTCTCCTCTCCCAGCACTCTCTCCTCTCCCAGCACTCTCTCCTCTCCCAGCACTCTCTCCTCTCCCAGCACTCTTCCCTCTCCCAGCACTCTCCCCTCTCCCAGCACTCTCTCCTCTCCCAGCGCTCTCTCCTCTCTCCTAGCACTCTCTCCTCTCCCAGCACTCTCTCCTCTCCCAGCACTCTCTCCTCTCCCAGCACTCTTCCCTCTCCCAGCACTCTCTCCTCTCTCCTAGCACACTCTCCTCTCCCAGCACTCTTCCCTCTCCCAGCACTCTCCCCTCTCCCAGCACTCTTCCCTCTCCCAGCACTCTCTCCTCTCCCAGCACTCTCTCCTCTCCCAGCACTCTTCCCTCTCCCAGCACTCTCTCCTCTCTCCCAGCACTCTCTCCTCTCCCAGCACTCTCTCCTCTCCCAGCACTCTCCCCTCTCCCAGCACTCTTCCCTCTCCCAGCACTCTCTCCTCTCCCAGCACTCTCTCCTCTCCCAGCACTCTCCCCTCTCCCAGCACTCTCCCCTCTCCCAGCACTCTTCCCTCTCCCAGCACTCTCTCCTCTCCCAGCACTCTCCCAACACTCTCTCCTCTCCCAGCACTCTCCCCTCTCCCAGCACTCTCTTCTCTCCTAGCACTCTCTCCTCTCCTGGCCTGCCCTTGAAACACTCCATGTCTGGCCTGCCCTTGAAACACTCCATGTCTGGCCTGCCCTTGAAACACTCCGTGTCTGGCCTGTCCTTGAAACACTCCGTGTCTGGCCTACCCTTGAAACACTCCGTGTCTGGCCTACCCTTGAAACACTCCATGTCTGGCCTGCCCTTGAAACACTCCATGTCTGGCCTGCCCTTGAAACACTCCATGTCTGGCCTGCCCTTGAAACACTCCGTGTCTGGCCTACCCTTGAAACACTCCGTGTCTGGCCTACCCTTGAAACACTCCTTGTCTGGCCTACCCTTGAAACACTCCGTGTCTGGCCTGCCCTTGAAACACTCCGTGTCTGGCCTACCCTTGAAACACTCCGTGTCTGGCCTACCCTTGAAACACTCCGTGTCTGGCCTACCCTTGAAACACTCCGTGTCTGGCCTACCCTTGAAACACTCCGTGTCTGGCCTGCCCTTGAAACACTCCTTGTCTGGCCTGCCCGTATATAACGAGTCAGAACAACAGGGTACACTAAGTGGTCTACCCTATCACTCACTGTGTATACTCTGGGGAGTATACTATCGTCCCGGACTATGTTCAGGGCTAGAGTATACTTCAGCAAGCTAGTGGTGTCGAACCCTGAGCTAGTTGGTAGGCCTTAACTCCCACACAAAACCAGTCCAGGAATTTCTTCTCGCAGTTAGTGAGAGTGGCGGCCCGTGAGGGAGAGCAGCTGGTGAGAGAGGCGGCCCGTGAGGGAGAGCAGCTGGTGAGAGTGGCGGCCCGTGAGGGAGAGCAGCTGGTGAGAGTGGTGGCCCGTGAGGGAGAGCAGCTGGTGAGAGTGGTGGCCCGTGAGGGAGAGCAGCTGGTGAGAGTGGCGGCCCGTGAGGGAGAGCAGCTGGTGAGAGTGGCGGCCCGTGAGGGAGAGCAGCTGGTGAGAGTGGCGGCCCGTGAGGGAGAGCAGCTGGTGAGAGTGGCGGCCCGTGAGGGAGAGCAGCTGGTGAGAGTGGCGGCCCATGAGGGAGAGCAGCTGGTGAGAGTGGCGGCCCGTGAGGGAGAGCAGTTAGTGAGAGTGGCGGCCCGTGAGGGAGAGCAGCTGGTGAGAGTGGCGGCCCGTGAGGGAGAGCAGCTGGTGAGAGTGGCGGCCCGTGAGGGAGAGCAGCTGGTGAGAGTGGCGGCCCATGAGGGAGAGCAGCTGGTGAGAGTGGCGGCCCGTGAGGGAGAGCAGCTGGTGAGAGTGGCGGCCCGTGAGGGAGAGCAGCTGGTGAGAGTGGCGGCCCGTGAGGGAGAGCAGCTGGTGAGAGTGGCGGCCCGTGAGGGAGAGCAGCTGGTGAGAGTGGCGGCCCATGAGGGAGAGCAGCTGGTGAGAGTGGCGGCCCGTGAGGGAGAGCAGCTGGTGAGAGTGGCGGCCCGTGAGGGAGAGCAGCTGGTGAGAGTGGCGGCCCATGAGGGAGAGCAGCTGGTGAGAGTGGCGGCCCGTGAGGGAGAGCAGCTGGTGAGAGTGGCGGCCCGTGAGGGAGAGCAGCTGGTGAGAGGGTACCAGCAGGTGGCCCCCACACTCCTCCCCCCCCCCCCCACGGCCGCCCCCCGGGGGTCCACCACGCCCCCCGCCGCCCACACCATTGGGGATGTGTTGTTGGGCGGTAATCGTCAGTAAAGATCTTTCCGTTACTTGTTATTGAATTTGTTGTGATTATTAGTATGAGGTAAAGCTGGTGGCGGAGATGGAGAGTGGGTGGGGAGGGGGTCTGAGCGGGTGGGGAGGGGGTCTGAGCGGGTGGGGAGGGGGTCTGAACGGGTGGGGAGGCGGGTCTGAGCGGGTGGGGATGGGGTCTGAACGGGTGGGGTGGGGCCAGAGCGAGTAAGTAAGTAATTATCAATAGAAGGCACCAAGCCGGGAAGGCTATGTAGCACCATCAAATGTGCAGGATAACCAGAGGGCGCTAAATATCACCAAGGATGCCAATACGAGAACAAAAACGCATAACGCGAACGATATCAAAAGTATCCGAGTCACCAAGAATACTATCGAGGGACAGGCGACCGTGGGGGGGGGGGGCGGGACACAAGACACACGCTCGTCCTGGAAGTCAGGACATTCAAGAAGGATATACACGACCGTAAGAGGGACAATACTGTTTGGACAATAAGGAGCAGGGCGGCGCTCCTTCAAGTGACCATGAGTTAAGCGCGTATTGCCGATACGCAACCTTGCCAGAGCCGTTTCCCACCGCCCGGTTACGGTGGCAGGAGGAAGGCCACGGGGACACATGACTCTTAAGAGTACACAGTTTGTTGCCAGTTACACATGAACAACAAGCCTGCCGACGGGTAAGGATGGAGGAATGAATAACTGGGTAAAAGTCGGAATAAGGAATACCTTTACGGGAGATGGGACAAGTGCGGATAGCTTCTCTAGCGGCAGCATCCGCACGCTTATCTGCTGGAGATAAGAAACAGCCAATGTTGAATCTCGACGACCACCGGATGGACCAGACTAAAGGACCCGAGAGCCATGAGAGCACTACGAGAGTCAACTACAGCCACAAAGGAGGATTGACAACGAGAAAACAGGAGACGAAGAACATAGAGAATAGCATAAAGTTCCGCTGTGAAGATGCTAGTCTCCGGAGGGAGGCGACACATATGTGTGGTCAGGGAAAACAACAAAGTAGCCCACACCGTCCGCAGACTTAGACCCATGGTGAAGATGGGAACGGAGCGGGAGTGTGAAGACAAGTGCTCAAGGAAAAAGTGTTTCAGAACTGTAGGAGAGGTAAAAGCTTTAGTGATGTGAGTCCGGGATTTGCAATATTGAGGAGGGGGGGACCCTCCACGGGGGCGAGTATGGGAGCAACACGAGGAGAAATATTAGTAATACTAACTGAAAGAGAGTGTTGCAGGCGAGACAACCAGACAGAAAGAGGGAGGTGGTGAAGGGGAACAGGAACTACAGGAAGGGTAAAGGTCAAGGCACGACAGAGGCGAGAGTGAGGGTGCTGTAAGGACCGCATAAGGTAGTGAAGACAGTAGCGATCTCGGCGGTCCTGGAGAGACAGGAAGCCAGTGTCAACACACAAGCTGAGGGCGGGAGTCGAACGAAAGGCACCAGAGCTGAGGCGCCACCCAGCATGGTGTACAGCATCAAGACGGCGAAGAGTAGAAGGAGAAGCAGAGTACGAACACGGGCTCCAGGAGAGGAGGGCTCCAGGAGAGGAGGGCTCCAGGAGAGGAGGGCTCCAGGAGAGGAGGGCTCCAGGAGAGAAGGGCTCCAGGAGAGGAGGGCTCCAGGAGAGGAGGGCTCCAGGAGAGAAGGGCTCCAGGAGAGGAGGGCTCCAGGAGAGGAGGGCTCCAGGAGAGGAGGGCTCCAGGAGTGGAGGGCTCCAGGAGAGGAGGGCTCCAGGAGAGGAGGGCTCCAGGAGAGGAGGGCTCCAGGAGTGGAGGGCTCCAGGAGAGGAGGGCTCCAGGAGAGGAGGGCTCCAGGAGAGGAGGACTCCAGGAGAGGAGGGCTCCAGGAGAGAAGGGCTCCAGGAGAGGAGGACTCCAGGAGAGAAGGGCTCCAGGAGAGGAGGGCTCCAGGAGAGGAGGGCTCCAGGAGAGAAAGGCTCCAGGAGAGGAGGACTCCAGGAGAGAAGGGCTCCAGGAGAGAAGGGCTCCAGGAGAGAAGGGCTCCAGGAGAGGAGGGCTCCAGGAGAGAAGGGCTCCAGGAGAGGAGGGCTCCAGGAGAGGAGGACTCCAGGAGAGAAGGGCTCCAGGAGAGGAGGGCTCCAGGAGAGAAGGGCTCCAGGAGAGGAGGGCTCCAGGAGAGAAGGGCTCCAGGAGAGGAGGGCTCCAGGAGAGGAGGACTCCAGGAGAGAAGGGCTCCAGGAGAGAAGGGCTCCAGGAGAGGAGGGCTCCAGGAGAGGAGGGCTCCAGGAGAGAAGGGTTCCAGGAGAGGAGGGCTCCAGGAGAGGAGGGCTCCAGGAGAGAAGGGCTCCAGGAGAGGAGGGCTCCAGGAGAGGAGGGCTCCAGGAGAGGAGGGCTCCAGGAGAGGAGGGCTCCAGGAGAGAACGGCTCCAGGAGAGGAGGGCTCCAGGAGAGGAGGGCTCCAGGAGAGGAGGGCTCCAGGAGAGGAGGACTCCAGGAGAGGAGGGCTCCAGGAGAGAAGGGCTCCAGGAGAGGAGGACTCCAGGAGAAAAGGGCTCCAGGAGAGGAGGGCTCCAGGAGAGAAGGGCTCCAGGAGAGGAGGGCTCCAGGAGAGGAGGGCTCCAGGAGAGAAAGGCTCCAGGAGAGGAGGACTCCAGGAGAGAAGGGCTCCAGGAGAGAAGGGCTCCAGGAGAGAAGGGTTCCAGGAGAGGAGGGCTCCAGGAGAGAAGGGCTCCAGGAGAGGAGGGCTCCAGGAGAGGAGGACTCCAGGAGAGAAGGGCTCCAGGAGAGGAGGGCTCCAGGAGAGAAGGGCTCCAGGAGAGGAGGGCTCTAGGAGAGAAGGGCTCCAGGAGAGGAGGGCTCCAGGAGAGGAGGACTCCAGGAGAGGAGGGCTCCAGGAGAGGAGGGCTCCAGGAGAGAAGGGCTCCAGGAGAGAAGGGCTCCAGGAGAGAAGGGCTCCAGGAGAGAAGGGCTCCAGGAGAGGAGGGCTCCAGGAGAGAAGGGCTCCAGGAGAGGAGGGCTCCAGGAGAGGAGGGCTCCAGGAGAGAAGGGCTCCAGGAGAGGAGGGCTCCAGGAGAGGAGGGCTCCAGGAGAGGAGGGCTCCAGGAGAGGAGGGCTCCAGGAGAGGAGGACTCCAGGAGAGAAGGGCTCCAGGAGAGAAGGGCTCCAGGAGAGGAGGGCTCCAGGAGAGGAGGGCTCCAGGAGAGGAGGGCTCCAGGAGAGGAGGGCTCCAGGAGAGGAGGGCTCCAGGAGAGGAGGACTCCAGGAGAGGAGGGCTCCAGGAGAGGAGGGCTCCAGGAGAGGAGGGCTCCAGGAGAGGAGGGCTCCAGGAGAGGAGGGCTCCAGGAGAGGAGGGCTCCAGGAGAGGAGGACTCCAGGAGAGGAGGGCTCCAGGAGAGGAGGACTCCAGGAGAGGAGGACTCCAGGAGAGGAGGGCTCCAGGAGAGGAGGGCTCCAGGAGAGGAGGACTCCAGGAGAGGAGGGCTCCAGGAGAGGAGGACTCCAGGAGAGGAGGGCTCCAGGAGAGGAGGGCTCCAGGAGAGGAGGGCTCCAGGAGAGGAGGGCTCCAGGAGAGGAGGACTCCAGGAGAGGAGGACTCCAGGAGAGGAGGGCTCCAGGAGAGGAGGGCTCCAGGAGAGGAGGGCTCCAGGAGAGGAGGGCTCCAGGAGAGGAGGGCTCCAGGAGAGGAGGGCTCCAGGAGAGGAGGGCTCCAGGAGAGGAGGGCTCCAGGAGAGGAGGGCTCCAGGAGAGGAGGGCTCCAGGAGAGGAGGGCTCCAGGAGAGGAGGGCTCCAGGAGAGGAGGACTCCAGGAGAGGAGGGCTCCAGGAGAGGAGGGCTCCAGGAGAGGAGGACTCCAGGAGAGGAGGGCTCCAGGAGAGGAGGGCTCCAGGAGAGGAGGGCTCCAGGAGAGGAGGGCTCCAGGAGAGGAGGGCTCCAGGAAAGGAGGGCTCCAGGAGAGGAGGACTCCAGGAGAGGAGGGCTCCAGGAGAGGAGGGCTCCAGGAGAGGAGGGCTCCAGGAGAGGAGGGCTCCAGGAGAGGAGGACTCCAGGAGAGGAGGGCTCCAGGAGAGGAGGGCTCCAGGAGGTGTTAGGGCGGGAGAGTGTTGAGACACAGTAGCATCGTTAACGACATCAGAGGACAACTCACGCCTCGTTTGTGGTGCCGTCTGACTACCTCTTCTCCGCCCGCGTTAAAGGGTAATTTAATGAGTGGTTGGGAGAGACTCGTCCCGCAGCAGCGGATTGCCATCAGCCTCTAGCACAAAGAGTTGATTGGTGGTTTGTTGTGGTGGGCCGTGTGCGCTTCCCCGCGCTCACTTGGCCGCCATTGTCAGCCTCACCCGCGGCTTTGTTGTCCTCTGTCAGTCCCGCCACCAGGCTACCCCACGCCCCTCACCCCTCCCCGCCACACCTGCCCCCCTCCCTCGCCCCTCACACCCCAGCCTGCCCCCTCCCTCACCCCTCACACCCCAGCCTGCCCCCCTCCCTCGTCCCTCACACCCCAGCCTGCCCCCTCCCTCACCCCTAACACCCCAGCCTGCCCCCTCCCTCACCCCTCACACACCAGCCTGCCCCCTCCCTCACCCCTCTCCCCCACCCCTCTCCCCCAGCCACAAAATATACTAATATTAAAACGCACGACCCAGCAGCAAGGAATCAAGCCTTCACGATAAAATATCGCCAGGATCTGATTCGTGATCAGATATACAAGGCAGAGAATGAAATCAAAGACAACAAAACGCAACTACTTCATGCTACAAACGAATGGAGAAATAGCAACATCGACGAAAGTCTCCGTACCCGCATTGAACAACACCTCGACATCCTCACAGACTGACATCACCTCAGCACTGAAACAAGGATTATCAAGAAACTAACAACGTTATATGGAGGACCTATGGCAATTCCACGACCAAGAGATGGCTTCCTGAACCTTGCAGGAATTAACCTCACTGAGGACCAAATCACTCTCCTAAATCTGGGTATAACTGTCACGTTATGTCCAGACCGAGTGAGATGGCCCGGAAAGTGGAGTTGGAAATCCTGTTGGACGACATATTCGACCTCGAGACACAAAAGAAGGTCACTACCAAAGATACCTTACAAGCAGAACTTATTGCGGAAGGAAGAAAGAATCGAGGCAATTACAGAAGCACCATACTGTCCCCCGAGCTCAAAGCGGCAGCTAAAAGCCTTCGTGAGAACAAGGAGATAGTTGTCAGGAGAGGCGACAAGTCGCCAATATACGTCATTCTTAAAAAAGACGAATATCTGGCGAAAATGAACCTCATACTCTCTGACCAAACTAAATTCCAAAGGGTAGCGAAGGACACTACAGCCGAATTGAAAGCAAAGGTCAACAAACTGATCGAAACTGTGAACGCCAAGAAATCCGAACTCCACCTGCCAAAGATTATTGGGGAATATAAACCTGGATATGCGTATGGAAATGTCAAGACACACAAGCCTGGAAACCCACTTCGGCCAATCATTAGCCAGATACCCACACCCACGTACAGACTAGCGAAGCGACTCAACGGCCTGCTGACTCCTTATGTCCCTTGCGCCTTCAGCCTGAAGTCTCCAAAAGAATTTGTTGACTTACTGCGGGGCACACGGGCCACAGGGATAAGAGCCTCGTTGGACGTAGAATCACTGTTCACCAACGTACCTGTGGACGAGACAATCGGGATGATAGCCGACAGAGTGTATCGTGATCCAGCCTGTACTCCTCTTGACATACCAGAAAATATTCTAAGGAAACTACTCCAAGCTTGTACTAAAGAGGCACCCTTCTTGAGCCCGGATGGGCACATGTATAAGCAAGTAGATGGGGTCGCCATGGGTTCTCCCCTAGGTGTCCTGTTTGCAAACTTCTACATGGGTACCATCGAGCAAAAAGTCTTAGTCGACATGAACTTGAAACCGGCCATATACTGCAGGTATGTTGACGACATTTTTACACAGGTACCTGATGTCAGACATCTGCAGGAGCTGAAGGAGGCGTTTGAGCAGAGTTCCGTGCTGCGTTTCACTTACGAGATGGAAAAGGATGGGAAGCTGCCCTTTCTAGATGTAACAGTCATGGAAAAGAGCGGAGGTTTCCACACTGCAGTCTACACTAAGGAAACGAACATAGGAATGTGCCTAAATGCCAACAGCGACTGCCCAGACAGGTACAAGAGGAGTGTTGTTAACGCATATGTCGATCGTGCTCTCAGCCACAGCTCAGAATGGAAGCAAGTCGACGAAGAACTCTGTAGGGTAAGGCAGGTCCTAGTCAACAACGGCTTCTCCAATGGTTTCGTCGAAGACATCATAAGAAGGAAAGTGAAACGCCATGCAACCTCTGAAGAGACAACTAACACAACACCTATACCCCCTATTAGACTATTTTACAGGAACTTCTTTTCCACAGCTCATAAAACGGAGGAAAGGGTCCTGAAAGATATTGTTAATAGAAACGTTATCCCTACAGACAAAAATCAGAGGATACAACTGACGATTTACTATAAAACCAGAAAAACGGCCAGCCTACTCATGAGAAACTCTCCAGACACAAAGCAGAACGCTTTAAAAGAGACCAACGTCGTCTATGCCTTCAAATGCCCTCTTGGGGACTGTAAGCTCCAAAAAACCCAGTATATAGGCAAGACAACAACATCTCTTTCAAGGCGTTTAACGATGCATAAGCAACAGGGCTCCATTAAGGAACATATAATCTCTTCCCACAACCAAACCATCGCCAGAGAAATCCTAGTAAACAACACAGAAATCATCGATAGATACAGCGATAGCAGGCGGCTTGACGTTTGCGAGGCACCACACATAAAAAAGTCAACACCAGCAATCAACAGCCAATTAATGCACAACTATATTCTACCCACCTCAAGACTCCGCTCCAATATAGAAGCATCAAGAAATATGGACCAATAGGCTTTCTACAATTACTTCCATTCAATACCCATTGTTTCGTGTTCTGTCTTGTGTTGATGAAATTAATACCCTATTAATACCACCTCACCCCATCCACCTCACTCAAATGTAGATATAAACAAATCGGAGATGTGTAAGTTCTATTCAGTTGTGTATGTGTAAACTAAAGTCTTTGAAAATGTAATAAGTTTTACGAAACGCGCTCAAGTGTCGCGTCAGACTAGAAATAAAAATGAATTTTGGAGAATTGATTTTTGAATTACCACCAACAGTGAAAAGAAATGTACGAAAGAGCGAGAAAATTCGTGTTAGAATTATTAATCTTACTTTTTCGGTCATATATATATATATATATATATATATATATATATATATATATATATATATATATATATATATATATATATATATATATATATATATTATATATATATATGAATAACTCGATAAATAATAATAATAAAATAAAGAGCCTTAAACAGAATAACATGAGTGGAAGCATCGGAGTGTGTATATATGAATGCTACACAGTATTCATCTATGGACATCCATATATGGTGAAACACATATATGGATGTTCATATATGTGTGAGAGGAAGAACCTCTCACACACTCACAGCTCCCTGACAAGAGGGAGCCAGCTTAGCTTAGCTGCCAACACCCACACATGGTGTCAGCAAGGCGGACAGCCCGCCTGCTTTCATACCTCTCACTGTATTTCCCACTTCTATACTTCCCTTCACCTATGCCTCTCCTTCCTCTTTACTCCCAGCTTGGATAGGTGACTCTGGTAAGGGAAAAGAGTCCAACATGGCCGCCACAGCCAGTCTTCACAACACAATCCTTCATAACTTTGTCACTCAAGTGGACACAAAGTGTGAGAGAGTGTTGCACTCGACAGAGTGCTGCCCCTCAGGTGCTCTCACAAAGTGGCCACAACTCCACTCTTTGTTTAGTGAGCGACAGAAACACCTGAAGGATCACAGGTGTCAAGTCTTGAGCTACTCCTCAAACCACAAGCAATACGGGTCATTAATGCTGCAATTGTCGCCATGTTTACCTCCAGAGACACAGCCACCAGGAGTGAGACAGTCACCAGGAGTGAGGCATAGCCACCAGGAGTGAGGCACAGCCACCAGGAGTGAGACACAGCCACCAGGAGTGAGACACAGCCACCAGGAGTGAGACAGTCACCAGGAGTGAGGCACAGCCACCAGGAGTGAGACACAGCCACCAGGAGTGAGACACAGCCACCAGGAGTGAGGCACAGCCACCAGGAGTGAGACACAGCCACCAGGAGTGAGACAGTCACCAGGAGTGAGACAGTCACCAGGAGTGAGACAGTCACCAGGAGTGAGGCACAGCCACCAGGAGTGAGACACAGCCACCAGGAGTGAGACACAGCCACCAGGAGTGAGACACAGCCACCAGGAGTGAGGCACAGCCACCAGGAGTGAGGCACAGCCACCAGGAGTGAGACACAGCCACCAGGAGTGAGACAGTCACCAGGAGTGAGGCACAGCCACCAGGAGTGAGACACAGCCACCAGGAGTGAGACACAGTGAGACACAGCCACCAGGAGTGAGACACAGTGAGACACAGCCACCAGGAGTGAGACACAGCCACCAGGAGTGAGACACAGCCACCAGGAGTGAGACACAGTCACCAGGAGTGAGACACAGCCACCAGGAGTGAGACACAGCCACCAGGAGTGAGACACAGCCACCAGGAGTGAGACACAGTGAGACACAGCCACCAGGAGTGAGACACAGTGAGACACAGCCACCAGGAGTGAGACACAGTGAGACACAGCCACCAGGAGTGAGACACAGTCACCATGAGTGAGACACAGCCACCAGGAGTGAGACACAGCCACCAGGAGTGAGACACAGCCACCAGGAGTGAGACACAGTCACCAGGAGTGAGACACAGCCACCAGGAGTGAGACACAGCCACCAGGAGTGAGACACAGCCACCAGGAGTGAGACACAGCCACCAGGAGTGAGACACAGCCACCAGGAGTGAGACACAGCCACCAGGAGTGAGACACAGCCACCAGGAGTGAGACACAGCCACCAGGAGTGAAACACAGCCACCATGAGTGAGACACAGCCACCAGGAGTGAGACACAGCCAACAGGAGTGAGACACAGCCACCAGGAGTGAGACACAGCCACCAGGAGTGAGACACAGCCACCAGGAGTGAGACAAAGCCACCAGGAGTGAGACACAGCCACCATGAGTGAGACACAGCCACCAGGAGTGAGACACAGCCACCAGGAGTGAGACACAGCCACCAGGAGTGAGACACAGCCACCAGGAGTGAGACACAGCCACCAGGAGTGAGACACAGTGAGACACAGCCACCAGGAGTGAGACACAGCCACCAGGAGTGAGACACAGTGAGACACAGCCACCAGGAGTGAGACACAGCCACCAGGAGTGAGACACAGTCACCATGAGTGAGACACAGCCACCAGTGGTAGAGTGAGACACAGCCACCAGGAGTGAGACACAGCCACCAGGAGTGAGACACAGCCACCAGGAGTGAGACACAGCCACCAGGAGTGAGACACAGCCACCAGGAGTGAGACACAGCCACCAGGAGTGAGACACAGCCACCATGAGTGAGACACAGCCACCAGGAGTGAGACACAGCCACCAGGAGTGAGACACAGCCACCAGGAGTGAGACACAGCCACCATGAGTGAGACACAGCCACCAGGAGTGAGACACAGTGAGACACAGCCACCATGAGTGAGACACAGCCACCAGGAGTGAGACACAGCCACCAGGAGTGAGACACAGCCACCAGGAGTGAGACACAGCCACCAGGAGTGAGACACAGCCACCAGGAGTGAGACACAGTGAGACACAGCCACCAGGAGTGAGACACAGTGAGACACAGCCACCAGGAGTGAGACACAGCCACCAGGAGTGAGACACAGCCACCAGGAGTGAGACACAGCCACCAGGAGTGAGACACAGCCACCAGGAGTGAGACACAGTCACCAGGAGTGAGACACAGCCACCAGGAGTGAGACACAGCCACCAGGAGTGAGACACAGGTGAACACAGCCACCATAGTGAACACAGCCACCAGAGTGAACACAGCCACCAGAGTGAACACAACCACCAGGAGTGAACACAGACCACCACCAGTGAACACAGCCACCAGGAGTGAACACAACCACCAGAGTGAACACAACCACCAGGAGTGAACACAGCCACCAGGAGTGAACACAGCCACCAGGAGTGAACACAGCCACCATAGTGAACACAGCCACCAGGAGTGAACACAGCCACCAGAGTGAACACAGCCACCAGAGTGAACACAGCCACCAGAGTGAACACAACCACCAGGAGTGAACACAGCCACCAGGGTGAACACACCACCAGAGTGAGGGTGAACACAGCCACCAGTGAACACAGCCACCAGAGAACACAACCACCAGAGTGAACACAACCACCAGAGTGAACACAGCCACCAGTGAACACAGTAGTGAACACAGCCACCAGGAGTGAACACAGCCACCAGAGTGAACACAGCCACCAGGGTGAACACAGCCACCAGAGTGAACACAGCCACCAGTGAACACAGCCACCAGTGAACACAACCACCAGAGTGAACACAACCACCAGTGAACACAGCCACCAGAGTGAACACAGCCACCAGAGTGAACACAGCCACCAGAGTGAACACAACCACCAGAGTGAACACAGCCACCAGGAGTGAACACAGCCACCAGGAGTGAACACAGCCACCAGAGTGAACACAGCCACCAGAGTGAACACAGCCACCAGAGTGAACACAGCCACCAGGAGTGAACACAGCCACCAGGAGTGAACACAGCCACCAGTGGCCACCAGTGAACACAGCCACCAGGGTGAACACAGAGTGAACACAGCCACCAGGAGTGAACACAGCCACCAGGAGTGAACACAGCCACCAGAGTGAACACAGCCACCAGGAGTGAACACAGCCACCAGAGTGAACACAGCCACCAGGGTGAACACAGCCACCAGAGTGAACACAACCACCAGAGTGAACACAGCCACCAGAGTGAACACAGCCACCAGGAGTGAACACAGCCACCAGAGTGAACACAGCCACCAGAGTGAACACAGCCACCAGAGTGAACACAGCCACCAGAGTGAACACAGCCACCAGAGTGAACACAGCCACCAGAGTGAACACAGCCACCAGAGTGAACACAGCCACCAGAGTGAACACAGCCACCAGAGTGAACACAGCCACCAGAGTGAACACAGCCACCAGAGTGAACACAGCCACCAGAGTGAACACAGCCACCAGAGTGAACACAGCCACCAGAGTGAACACAGCCACCAGAGTGAACACAGCCACCAGAGTGAACACAGCCACCAGAGTGAACACAGCCACCAGAGTGAACACAGCCACCAGAGTGAACACAGCCACCAGAGTGAACACAGCCACCAGAGTGAACACAGCCACCAGAGTGAACACAGCCACCAGAGTGAACACAACCACCAGGAGTGAACACAGCCACCAGAGTGAACACAGCCACCAGAGTGAACACAGCCACCAGGAGTGAACACAACCACCAGAGTGAACACAGCCACCAGCCACCAGTGAACACAACCACCAGAGTGAACACAGCCACCAGAGTGAACACAGCCACCAGGAGTGAACACAGCCACCAGAGTGAACACAACCACCAGAGTGAACACAGCCACCAGAGTGAACACAGCCACCAGAGTGAACACAGCCACCAGGGTGAACACAGCCACCAGAGTGAACACAGCCACCACCAGTGAACACAGCCAGTGAACACAGCCACCAGAGTGAACACAGCCACCAGGGTGAACACAGCCACCAGAGTGAACACAGCCACCAGAGTGAACACAGCCACCAGAGTGAACACAGCCACCAGAGTGAACACAGCCACCAGAGTGAACACAGCCACCAGAGTGAACACAGCCACCAGAGTGAACACAGTGAACACAGCCACCAGAGTGAACACAGCCACCAGAGTGAACACAGCCACCAGAGTGAACACAGCCACCAGAGTGAACACAGCCACCAGAGTGAACACAGCCACCAGAGTGAACACAACCACCAGAGTGAACACAGCCACCAGAGTGAACACAGCCACCAGAGTGAACACAGCCACCAGAGTGAACACAGCCACCAGAGTGAACACAGCCACCAGAGTGAACACAGCCACCAGAGTGAACACAGCCACCAGAGTGAACACAGCCACCAGAGTGAACACAGCCACCAGAGTGAACACAGCCACCAGAGTGAACACAGCCACCAGAGTGAACACAGCCACCAGAGTGAACACCAGTGCCACCAGCCACCAGAGTGAACACAACCACCAGAGTGAACACAGCCACCAGAGTGAACACAGCCACCAGGGTGAACACAGAGTGAACACAGCCACCAGAGTGAACACAGCCACCAGAGTGAACACAGCCACCAGAGTGAACACAACCACCAGAGTGAACACACACCAGTGAACACAGCCCAGAGTGAACACAGCCACCAGGGTGAACACAGCCACCAGAGTGAACACAGCCACCAGAGTGAACACAACCACCAGGGTGCCACCAGAGTGAACACAGCCACCAGAGTGACACACAGTGCCACCAGAGTGAACACAGCCACCAGTGAACACAGCCACCAGAGTGAACACAGCCACCAGAGTGAACACAGCCACCAGAGTGAACACAGCCACCAGAGTGAACACAGCCACCAGAGTGAACACAGCCACCAGAGTGAACACAGCCCAGAGTGAACACAGCCACCAGAGTGAACACAGCCACCAGAGTGAACACAGCCACCAGAGTGAACACAGCCACCAGAGTGAACACAGCCACCAGAGTGAACACAGCCACCAGAGTGAACACAGCCACCAGAGTGACACACAGCCACCAGAGTGACACACAGTGAACACAACCACCAGAGTGAACACAGCCACCAGAGTGAACACAGCCACCAGAGTGAACACAGCCACCAGAGTGAACACAGCCACCAGAGTGAACACAGCCACCAGAGTGAACACAGCCACCAGAGTGAACACAGCCACCAGAGTGAACACAGCCACCAGAGTGAACACAGCCACCAGAGTGAACACAGCCACCAGAGTGAACACAGCCACCAGAGTGAACACAGCCACCAGAGTGAACACAGCCACCAGAGTGAACACAGCCACCAGAGTGAACACAGCCACCAGAGTGAACACAGCCACCAGAGTGAACACAGCCACCAGAGTGAACACAGCCACCAGAGTGAACACAGCCACCAGAGTGAACACACCACCACCAGAGTGAACACAGCCACCAGAGTGAACACAGCCACCAGAGTGAACACAGCCACCAGAGTGAACACAGCCACCAGAGTGAACACAGCCACCAGAGTGAACACAGCCACCACCAGCCACCAGTGAACACAGCCACCAGAGTGAACACAGCCACCAGAGTGAACACAGCCACCAGAGTGAACACAGCCACCAGAGTGAACACAGCCACCAGGAGTGAACACAGCCACCAGAGTGAACACAGCCACCAGAGTGAACACAGCCACCAGAGTGAACACAGCCACCAGAGTGAACACAGCCACCAGAGTGAACACAGCCACCAGAGTGAACACAGCCACCAGAGTGAACACAGCCACCAGAGTGAACACAGCCACCAGAGTGAACACAGCCACCAGAGTGAACACAGCCACCAGAGTGAACACAGCCACCAGAGTGAACACAGCCACCAGAGTGAACACAGCCACCAGAGTGAACACAGCCACCAGAGTGAACACAGCCACCAGAGTGAACACAGCCACCAGAGTGAACACAGCCACCAGGAGTGAACACACACCACCAGAGTGAACACAGCCACCAGAGTGAACACAGCCACCAGAGTGAACACAGCCACCAGAGTGAACACAGCCACCAGAGTGAACACAGCCACCAGAGTGAACACAGCCACCAGAGTGAACACAGAACCACCCAGAGTGAACACAGCCACCAGAGTGAACACACAACCACCAGAGTGAACACAGCCACCAGTGAACACAACCACCAGAGTGAACACAACCACCACACAGCCACCAGAGTGAACACAACCACCAGAGTGAACACAGCCACCAGAGTGAACACAGCCACCAGAGTGAACACACCAGAGTGAACCAGCCACCAGAGTGAACACAGCCACCAGAGTGAACACAGCCACCAGAGTGAACACAGCCACCAGAGTGAACACAGCCACCAGAGTGAACACAGCCACCAGAGTGAACACAGCCACCAGTGAACACAGCCACCAGAGTGAACACAGCCACCAGAGTGAACACAGCCACCAGAGTGAACACAGCCACCAGAGTGAACACAGCCACCAGAGTGAACACAGCCACCAGAGTGAACACAGCCACCAGAGTGAACACAGCCACCAGAGTGAACACAGCCACCAGAGTGAACACAGCCACCAGAGTGAACACAGCCACCACACAACCACCAGTGAACACAGCCACCAGAGTGAACACAGCCACCAGAGTGAACACAGCCACCAGAGTGAACACAGCCACCAGAGTGAACACACACCAGTGCCACCAGAGTGAACACAGCCACCAGAGTGAACACAGCCACCAGGAGTGAACACAGCCACCAGAGTGAACACAGAACACAGCCACCAGAGTGAACACAGCCACCAGAGTGAACACAGCCACCAGAGTGAACACAGTGCCACCAGAGTGAACACAGCCACCAGAGTGAACACAGCCACCAGAGTGAACACACCACCAGAGTGAACACAGCCACCAGAGTGAACACAGCCACCAGAGTGAACACAGCCACCAGAGTGAACACAGCCACCAGAGTGACACACAGCCACCAGAGTGAACACAGCCACCAGAGTGAACACAACCACCAGAGTGAACACAGCCACCAGAGTGAACACAGAGTGCCACCACCAGAGTGAACACAGCCACCAGAGTGAACACAGCCACCAGAGTGAACACAGCCACCAGAGTGAACACAGTGCCACCAGAGTGAACACAGCCACCAGAGTGAACACAGCCACCAGAGTGAACACAGCCACCAGAGTGAACACAACCACCAGAGTGAACACAGCCACCAGAGTGAACACAGCCACCAGAGTGAACACAGCCACCAGAGTGAACACAGCCACCAGAGTGAACACAGCCACCAGAGTGAACACAGCCACCAGAGTGAACACAGCCACCAGGGTGAACACAGCCACCAGAGTGAACACAGCCACCACCAGCCACCAGAGTGAACACAGCCACCAGAGTGAACACAGCCACCAGAGTGAACACAGCCACCAGAGTGAACACACAGCCACCAGAGTGAACACAGCCACCAGAGTGAACACAGCCACCAGAGTGACACACAGTGAACACAGCCACCAGAGTGAACACAGCCACCAGAGTGAACACAGCCACCAGAGTGAACACAGCCACCAGAGTGAACACAGCCACCAGAGTGAACACAGCCACCAGAGTGAACACAGCCACCAGAGTGAACACAGCCACCAGAGTGAACACAGCCACCAGAGTGAACACAGCCACCAGAGTGAACACAGCCACCAGAGTGAACACAGCCACCAGAGTGAACACAGCCACCAGAGTGAACACAGCCACCAGAGTGAACACACACCACCAGAGTGAACACAGCCACCAGAGTGAACACAGCCACCAGAGTGAGTGAACACAGCCACCAGAGTGAACACAGCCACCAGAGTGAACACAGCCACCAGAGTGAACACAGCCACCAGAGTGAACACAGCCACCAGAGTGAACACAGCCACCAGAGTGAACACAGCCACCAGAGTGAACACAGAACCACCAGAGTGAACACACCACCAGAGTGAACACAGCCACCAGAGTGAACACAGCCACCAGAGTGAACACAACCACCAGAGTGAACACAACCACCAGAGTGAACACAGCCACCAGAGTGAACACAGCCACCAGAGTGAACACAACCACCAGAGTGAACACAGCCACACAGCCACCAGAGTGAACACAGAGTGAACACACCACCAGAGTGAACACAGCCACCAGAGTGAACACAGCCACCAGAGTGAACACAGCCACCAGAGTGAACACAGCCACCAGAGTGAACACACCACCACCAGAGTGAACACAGCCACCAGAGTGACACACAGTGCCACCAGAGTGAACACAGCCACCAGAGTGAACACAGTGCCACCAGAGTGAACACACACCACCAGAGTGAACACAGCCACCAGAGTGAACACACCACCAGAGTGAACACAACCACCAGAGTGAACACAGTGCCACCAGAGTGAACACAGCCACCAGAGTGAACACAGCCACCAGAGTGAACACAGCCACCACCAGAGTGAACACAACCACCAGAGTGAACACAGCCACCAGTGAACACAGCCACCAGAGTGAACACAGCCACCAGAGTGAACACAGCCACCAGAGTGAACACAGCCACCAGAGTGAACACAGCCACCAGTGAGTGAGTGAACACAGCCACCACCACAGCCACCAGAGTGAACCACCAGAGTGAACACAGCCACCAGAGTGAACACAGCCACCAGAGTGAACACAGCCACCAGAGTGAACACAGCCACCAGAGTGAACACAGCCACAGAGAACACACCACCAGAGTGAACACAGCCACCAGAGTGAACACAGTGAACCAGCCACCAGAGTGAACCAGTGAACACAGCCACCAGAGTGAACACAGCCACCAGAGTGAACACAGCCACCAGAGTGAACACAGCCACCAGAGTGAACACAGCCACCAGAGTGAGTGAACACACCACCACCAGAGTGAACACAACCACCAGAGTGAACACAGCCACCAGAGTGAACACAACCACCAGAGTGAACACAGCCACCAGAGTGAACACAGCCACCAGAGTGAACACAACCACCAGAGTGAACACAACCACCAGAGTGAACACAGCCACCAGTGAACACAACCACCAGAGTGAACACAGCCACCAGAGTGAACACACAACCACCAGAGTGAACACAACCACCAGAGTGAACACAGCCACCAGAGTGAACACAGCCACCAGTGAGTGAACACAGCCACCAGAGTGACACACAGTGAACACAGCCACCAGAGTGAACACAACCACCAGAGTGAACACAGCCACCAGAGTGAACACACAGCCACCAGAGTGAACACAACCACCAGAGTGAAGCCACCAGAACCACCAGAGTGAACACAACCACCAGAGTGAACACAACCACCAGAGTGAACACAACCACCAGAGTGAACACAGCCACCAGAGTGAACACAGCCACCAGAGTGAACACAGCCACCAGAGTGAACACAGCCACCAGAGTGAACACAACCACCAGAGTGAACACAGCCACCAGAGTGAACACAGCCACCAGAGTGAACACAGCCACCAGAGTGAACACAACCACCAGAGTGAACACACCCCCCTCCCACACTCCCCCCTCCCACACTCCCCCTCTCCCACACTCCTCCCCTCTCCCCCACACCCCACACACCCCCTCCCACCCTCCCCCTCTCCCACACTCCCCCTCCCACACTCCCCCTCTCCCACACTCCCCCTCCACACCCACTCCCCCTCTCCCACACTCCCCCTCCCACACTCCCCCTCTCCCACACTCCCCCTCCCACACTCTCCCCCTCTCCCACACTCCCCCTCCCACACTCCCCCCTCCCACACTCCCCCTCCCACCCCCTCCCCCCTCCCACACTCCCCCTCCCACACTCCCCCTCTCCCACACCCCCTCCCACCTCCCTCCCCCTCTCCCCCTCCCACACTCCCCCCTCCCACACTCCCCCTCCCCCACACCCCCTCCCACCCCCTCCCCCTCTCCCACACTCCCCCTCCCACCCCTCCCCCTCCCACACTCCCCCCTCCCACCCACTCCCCCTCCCACACTCCCCCCCACACACCCCCTCCCACACTCCCCCCTCCCACACTCCCCCCTCCACACTCCCCCCCACTCCCCCCTCCCACCCTCCCCCCCACACTCCCCCCCTCCCCACACTCCCCCTCCCACACTCCCCCTCCCACACTCCCCCTCCCACCCTCCCCCCTCCCACACTCCCCCTCCCACACTCCCCCCTCCCACACTCCCCCCTCCCACACTCCCCCTCCCACACTCCCCCTCCCACTCCCTCCTCCCACCCCCACCCTCCCACACTCACCCCCCTCCCACACTCCCCCTCCCACACTCCCCCCTCCCACTCTCCCCCTCTCCCACACTCCCTCCCACCCCCTCCCCCTCTCCCACACTCCCCCTCCCACTCTCCTCCCCTCTCCCACACTCCCCCCTCCCCCCCCCTCCCCCCCTCTCCCACACTCCCCCTCCCACACTCCCCCCTCCCACACTCCCTCCCCCCACACCCCCCTCTCCCACACTCCCCTCCTCCCACTCTCTCCCCCTCTCCCACACTCCCCCTCCCCCCCTCCCCACCCCCTCCCCCTCTCCCACACTCCCCCCTCCCACTCTCCCCCTCTCCCACACTCCCCCTCCCACCCTCCCCCCCTCCCCACTCCCCCCCCCCACCTCTCCCCCTCTCCCACACTCCCTCCCACCCACCCTCCCCCTCTCCCACACTCCCCCTCCCACACTCCCCCTCTCCACCACTCCCCCTCCCACACCCCCTCTCCCACACTCCCCCCCTCCCACTCCCCCCTCCTCCCACACTCCCCCACCCCCTCTCCCCTCTCCCACACTCCCCTCTCCCACACTCCCCCTCTCCCACACTCCCTCCCTCCCCCTCCCCCTCTCCCACTCTCCCCCCCACTCTCCCTCCTCTCCCCTCCTCCCACTCCCCCTCCCACCCCCTCCCCCTCCACACTCCCCCTCCCACACTCCCCCCTCCCACACTCCCTCCCACCCCACTCCCCCTCTCCCACACTCCCCCTCCCACTCTCCCCCACTCCCACACCCCTCCCACCCCCTCCCCCTCTCCCATAACTCCCTCCCCCTCCCCACACACTCCCCCTCCCCCTCTCCCACACTCCTCCCACCACACTCCCCCCTCTCCCACACTCCCCCTCCCACTCTCCCCATCTCCCACACTCCCTCCCACCCCCTCCCCCTCTCCCACACTCCCCCTCCCCTCTCCCCTCTCTCCCACACTCCCCCTCCCACCCCCTCCCCCTCTCCCACACTCCCCCTCCCACTCTCCCCCCCTCTCCCACACTCCCTCCCACCCCCTCCCCCTCTCCCACACTCCCCCTCCCACTCTCCCCCTCTCCCACACTCCCTCCCACCCCCTCCCCCCTCTCCCACACTCCCCCTCCCACTCTCCCCCTCCCACACTCCCCCTCCCCCTCCCCTCTCCCACACTCCCCCTCCCACACTCCCCCTCTCCCACACTCCCCCCCCCACCTCCCCCTCTCCCACACTCCCCCTCCCACTCTCCCCCTCTCCCACACTCCCCCTCCCACACTCCCCCCTCCCCCCTCCCTCCCACACTCCCCCTCTCCACTCTCCCCCCCTCCCACACTCCCTCCCACCCCCTCCCCCTCTCCCACACTCCCCCTCCCACTCTCCCCCCTCTCCCACACTCCCCCTCCCCCCCACCTCCCCCTCCCACACTCCCCCCCTCCCACACTCCCCCCTCCCCTCTCCCACACTCCCTCTCCCCCTCCCCCCTCCCCCCCCTCCCACACTCCCCCTCCCACCTCCCCCTCTCCCACACTCCCTCCCACCCCCTCCCCCCTCTCCCACACTCCCCCTCCCACTCCCCCCTCCCCCTCTCCCTACTCCCCCTCCCCACCCCCTCCCCCTCTCCCACACTCCCCCTCCCACTCTCCCCCTCTCCCACACTCCCTCCCACACCCCCCCCCCTCCCCCTCCTCCCCCACTCCCCCCCCCTCCCACTCTCTCCCCCCTCCCACACTCCCTCCCACCCCCTCCCCCTCTCCCACACTCCCCCTCCCACACTCCCCCCTCTCCCCACTCCCCCCTCCCACCCCCTCCCCCTCTCCCACACTCTCCCCCTCCCACTCTCCCCCTCTCCCACACTCCCTCCCACCCCCTCCCCCTCTCCCACACTCCCCCCTCCCCACTCTCCCCCTCTCCCACACTCCCTCCCACCCCCTCCCCCTCTCCCACACTCCCCCTCCCACTCTCCCCCTCTCCCACACTCCCCCTCCCACTCCCCCCTCTCCACACTCCCTCTCCCACACTCCCCCTCCCACACTCCCCCCCCCCCCTCCCCCTCTCCCACACTCCCTCCCCCCCCTCCCCCTCTCCCACCACTCCCCCTCCCACTCTCCCCCCTCTCCCACACTCCCTCCCACCCCCTCCCCCTCTCCCCTCTCCCCCCACTCTCCCCCCTCCCACTCTCCCTCTCTCCCACACTCCCCCTCCACACCCCCCTCTCCCACTCTCCCTCACACTCCCCCTCCCACCTCTCCCACACCTGCCCTCCCACACTCCCCCTCCTCTCCCCTCTCCACACTCCCCTCCCACTCCCCTCCCCCCCTCCCACCCTCCCCCTCCCCCACTCCCCCTCCCCCTCTCCCACACTCCCCCTCCCACTCTCCCACTCTCCCTCTCCTACTCTCCCACACTCCCACCCCCACCCTCTCCGTCCTGCTCTCCTCACCCTCCTGCCCTCCTCTCCCTCCTGCCCTCCTGCCCTCCTCTCCCTCCTGCCCTCCTCTACCCTCTGCCCTCCTCTCCCTCCTGCCCTCCTCTCCCTCCTGCCCTCCTCTCCCTCCTGCCCTCCTCTCCCTCCTGCCTTCCTCTCCCTCCTGCCCTCCTGCCCTCCTCTCCCTCCTGCCCTCTTGACCTCCTCTCCCTCCTGCCCTCCTCTCCCTCCTGCCCTCCTCTCCCTCCTGCCCTCCTCTCCCTCCTGCCCTCCTCTCCTCCTGCCCTCACTCCTTCCTCTCCCTCCTGCCCTTCTGCCTCCTGCCTTCCTCTCCCTCCTGCTCTCCCTCCCTCTCTCCTCCTGCCCTCCTGCCCTCCTCTCCCTCCTGCCCTCCTCTCCCTCCTGCCCTCCCTCCCTCCCTCCTCTCCCTCCTGCCCTCCTGCCCTCCTCTCCCTCCTGCCCTCCTCTCCCTCCTGCCCTCCTCTCCCTCCTGCCTTCCTCTCCCTCCTGCCCTCCTCTCCCTCCTGCCCTCCTCTCCCTCCTGCTCTCCTCTCCCTCCTGCCCTCCTCTCCCTCCTGCCCTCCTGCCCTCCTCTCCCTCCTCTCCCTCCTGCCCTCCTCTCCCTCCTGCCCTCTCTCTCTCCTCTCCCTCCTGCCCTCTCTCCTCTCCCTCCTGCCCTCCTCTCCCTCCTGCTCTCCTGCCCTCCTGCCCTCCTGCCCTCCTGCCTTCCTCTCCCTCCTGCCCTCCTGCCCTCCTCTCCCTCCTGCCCTCCTCTCCCTCCTGCCCTCCTCTCCCTCCTGCCCTCCTCTCCCTCCTGCCCTCCTGCCCTCCTGCCCTCCTCTCCCTCCTGCTCTCCCTCTCTGCCCTCCTGCCCTCCTGCCCTCCTGCCCTCCTCTCCCTCCTGCCCTCCTCCTGCCTCTCCTCCTCCCTCCTGCCCTCCTCTCCCTCCTGCCCTCCTGCCCTCCTGCCCTCCTGCCCTCCTCTCCCTCCTGCCCTGCCCTCCTGCCCTCCTCTCCCTCCCCTCCTCTCCCTCCTGCCCTCCTCTCCCTCCTGCCCTCCTCTCCCTCCTGCTCTCCTCTCCCTCCTGCCCTCCTCTCCCTCCTGCCCTCCTGCCCTCCTGCCCTCCTGCCCTCCTGCCCTCCTGCCCTCCTGCCCTCCTCTCCCTCCTGCCCTCCTCTCCCTCCTGCCCTCCTCTCCCTCCTGCCCTCCTCTCCCTCCTGCCCTCCTGCCCTCCTGCCCTCCTCTCCCTCCTGCCCTCCTCTCCCTCCTGCCCTCCTCCTCCCTCCTGCCCTCCTGCCCTGCCCTCCTCCCTCCTGCCCTCCTGCCTTCCTGCCCTCCTGCCCTCTCCTCTCCCTCCTGCCTCCCTCCTGCCCTCCTCTCCCTCCTGCATTCCTCTCCCTCCTGCCCTCCTCTCCCTCCTGCCCTCCTGCCTTCCTCTCCCTCCTGCCCTCCTGCCTTCCTCTCCCTCCTGCCCTCCTGCCCTCCTCTCCCTCCTGCCCTCCTCTCCCTCCTGCCCTCCTCTCCCTCCTCCTCCTGCCCTCCTCTCCCTCCTGCCCTCCTGCCCTCCTCTCCCTCCTGCCCTCCTCTCCCTCCTGCCCTCCTGCCCTCCTCTCCCTCCTGCCCTCCTCTCCCTCCTGCCCTCCTGCCTTCCTCTCCCTCCTGCCCTCCTCTCCCTCCTGCCCCCTCTCCCTCCTGCCCTCCTCCCTCCTGCCTTCCTCTCCCTCCCCTCCTCTCCCTCCTGCCCTCCTGCCCTCCTGCCCTCCTCTCCCTCCTGCCCTCATGCCATCCTTTCCCTCCTGCCCTCCTGCCTTCCTGCCCTCCTCTCCCTCCTGCCCTCCTCTCCCTCCTGCCTTCCTCTCCCTCCTGCCTTCCTCTCCCTCCTGCCCTCCTGCCTTCCTGCCCTCCTCTCCCTCCTGCCCTCCTGCCCTCCTCTCCCTCCTGCCCTCCTCTCCCTCCTGCCCTCCTGCCTTCCTGCCCTCCTGCCCTCCTGCCCTCCTCTCCCTCCTGCCCTCCTCTCCCTCCTGCCCTCCCTGCCCTCCTGCCCTCCTCTCCCTCCTGCCCTCCTCTCCCTCCTGCCCTCCTCTCCCTCCTGCCCTCCTCTCCCTCCTCCCTCCCTGCCCTCCTGCCCTCCTGCCCTCCTGCCCTCCTCTCCCTCCTGCCCTCCTCTCCCTGCCCTCCCTGCCCTCCTCTCCCTCCTGCCTCTCCTGCCCTCCTGCCCTCCCTCCTCCCTCCTGCCCTCCTCCTGCCCTCCTGCCCTCCTCTCCCTCCTGCCCCTCCTGCCCTCCTCGCCCTCCTGCCCTCCTCCTGCCCTCCTGCCCTCCTCCTGCCCTCCTGCCCTCCTGCCCTCCTGCCCTCCTGCCCTCCTCCCCCTCCTGCCCTCCTCCTGCCCTGATGGTGGCGGGGTTGTGAATGGCTGGTGGAGGCTGGGATGAATGTCTACATCATTATGGTGTTGTGGTGGTTAGTACTCCCTGGATGGCCCTTCCCAGGGCTCTCTCACGCGGCAGTTAGTGCTCCCTGGATGGCCCTTCCCAGGGCTCTCTCAGGCGGCAGTTAGTGCTCCCGGGATGGCCCTTCCCAGGGCTCTCTCAGGCGGCAGTTAGTGCTCCCTGGATGGCCCTTCCCAGGGCTCTCTCAGGCGGCAGTTAGTGCTCCCTGGATGGTCCTTCCCAGGGCTCTCTCAGGCGGCAGTTAGTGCTCCCGGGAAGGTCCTTCCCAGGGCTCTCTCACGCGGCAGTTAGTGCTCCCGGGATGGCCCTTCCCAGGGCTCTCTCACGCGGCAGTTAGTGCTCCCGGGATGGCCCTTCCCAGGGCTCTCTCAGGCGGCAGTTAGTGCTCCCTGGATGGTCCTTCCCAGGGCTCTCTCAGGCGGCAGTTAGTGCTCCCTGGATGGTCCTTCCCAGGGCTCTCTCAGGCGGCAGTTAGTGCTCCCTGGATGGTCCTTCCCAGGGCTCTCTCAGGCGGCAGTTAGTGCTCCCTGGATGGCCCTTCCCAGGGCTCTCTCAGGCGGCAGTTAGTGCTCCCTGGATGGCCCTTCCCAGGGCTCTCTCACGCGGCAGTTAGTGCTCCCTGGATGGCCCTTCCCAGGGCTCTCTCACGCGGCAGTTAGTGCGCTCTCTCCTTAACTCTCCCTCTTAACTCTCCCCTTAGCTCTCCCCTTAACTCTCCCCCTTAACTCTCCCCTTAACTCTCCCCTTAACTCTCCCCTTAACTCTCCCCCTTAACTCTCCCTCTTAACTCTCCCCTTAACTCTCCCCTTAACTCTCCCCCTTAACTCTCCCCTTAACTCTCCCCTTAACTCTTCCCCTTAACTCTCCCCTTAACTCTCCCCTTAACTCTCCCCTTAACTCTCCCCTTAACTCTCCCCCTTAACTCTCCCCTTAACTCTCCCCCTTAACTCTCCCCTTAACTCTCCCCTTAACTCTCCCCCTTAACTCTCCTCTTAACTCTCCCCTTCACCAACAGTTAAGGGACAGTCTGCCCTTGACCAACAGTTAAGGGACAGTCTCCCCTTCACCAACAGTTAAGAGACAGTCTCCCCTTCACCAACAGTTAAGAGACAGTCTCCCCTTCACCAACAGTTAAGAGACAGTCTCCCCTTCACCAACAGTTAAGAGACAGTCTCCCCTTCACCAACAGTTAAGAGACAGTCTCCCCTTCACCAACAGTTAAGAGACAGTCTGCCCTTCACCAACAGTTAAGAGACAGTCTCCCCTTCACCAACAGTTAAGAGACAGTCTGCCCTTCACCAACAGTTAAGAGACAGTCTGCCCTTCACCAACAGTTAAGAGACAGTCTGCTCTTCACCAACAGTTAAGGGACAGTCTCCCCTTCACCAACAGTTAAGAGACAGTCTCCCCTTCACCAACAGTTAAGGGACAGTCTGCCCTTCACCAACAGTTAAGAAACAGTCTGCTCTTCACCAACAGTTAAGAGACAGTCTGCTCTTCACCAACAGTTAAGAGACAGTCTCCCCTTCACCAACAGTTAAGAGACAGTCTCCCCTTCACCAACAGTTAAGAGACAGTCTCCCCTTCACCAACAGTTAAGGGACAGTCTGCTCTTCACCAACAGTTAAGGGACAGTCTGCTCTTCACCAACAGTTAAGGGACAGTCTGCCCTTCACTAACAGTTAAGAGACAGTCTGCTCTTCACCAACAGTTAAGAGACAGTCTGCTCTTCACCAACAGTTAAGGGACAGTCTGCTCTTCACCAACAATTAAGGGACAGTCTGCCCTTCACCAACAGTTAAGAGACAGTCTCCCCATCACCAACAGTTAAGAGACAGTCTCCCCATCACCAACAGTTAAGAGACAGTCTGCTCTTCACCAACAGTTAAGGGACAGTCTGCTCTTCACCAACAGTTAAGGGACAGTCTCCCCTTCACCAACAGTTAAGGGACAGTCTGCTCTTCACCAACAGTTAAGAGACAGTCTCCCCTTCACCAACAGTTAAGAGACAGTCTCCCCTTCACCAACAGTTAAGAGACAGTCTCCCCTTCACCAACTAAGAGACAGTCTGCCCTTCACCAACAGTTAAGAGACAGTCTCCCCTTCACCAACAGTTAAGAGACAGTCTGCTCTTCACCAACAGTTAAGAGACAGTCTGCTCTTCACCAACAGTTAAGGGACAGTCTCCCCTTCACCAACAGTTAAGGGACAGTCTCCCCTTCACCAACAGTTAAGGGACAGTCTCCCCTTCACCAACAGTTAAGGGACAGTCTCCCCTTCACCAACAGTTAAGGGACAGTCTGCTCTTCACCAACAGTTAAGAGACAGTCTCCCCTTCACCAACAGTTAAGAGACAGTCTCCCCTTCACCAACAGTTAAGAGACAGTCTCCCCTTCACCAACAGTTAAGAGACAGTCTGCCCTTCACCAACAGTTAAGAGACAGTCTCCCCTTCACCAACAGTTAAGAGACAGTCTGCTCTTCACCAACAGTTAAGAGACAGTCTGCTCTTCACCAACAGTTAAGGGACAGTCTGCTCTTCACCAACAGTTAAGGGACAGTCTCCCCTTCACCAACAGTTAAGGGACAGTCTCCCCTTCACCAACAGTTAAGGGACAGTCTCCCCTTCACCAACAGTTAAGGGACAGTCTGCTCTTCACCAACAGTTAAGAGACAGTCTCCCCTTCACCAACAGTTAAGAGACAGTCTCCCCTTCACCAACAGTTAAGAGACAGTCTCCCCTTCACCAACAGTTAAGAGACAGTCTGCCCTTCACCAACAGTTAAGAGACAGTCTGCCCTTCACCAACAGTTAAGAGACAGTCTGCTCTTCACCAACAGTTAAGGGACAGTCTTCTCTTCACCAACAGTTAAGGGACAGTCTGCTCTTCACCAACAGTTAAGGGACAGTCTGCCCTTCACTAACAGTTAAGAGACAGTCTGCTCTTCACCAACAGTTAAGAGACAGTCTCCCCTTCACCAACAGTTAAGAGACAGTCTGCCCTTCACCAACAGTTAAGAGACAGTCTGCCCTTCACCAACAGTTAAGAGACAGTCTGCTCTTCACCAACAGTTAAGAGACAGTCTCCTCTTCACCAACAGTTAAGAGACAGTCTGCCCTTCACTAACAGTTAAGAGACAGTCTGCCCTTCACTAACAGTTAAGAGACAGTCTGCCCTTCACCAACAGTTAAGAGACAGTCTGCCCTTCACCAACAGTTAAGAGACAGTCTGCTCTTCACCAACAGTTAAGGGACAGTCTTCTCTTCACCAACAGTTAAGGGACAGTCTGCTCTTCACCAACAGTTAAGGGACAGTCTGCTCTTCACCAACAGTTAAGGGACAGTCTGCTCTTCACCAACAGTTAAGGGACAGTCTCCCCTTCACGAACAGTTAAGAGACAGTCTCCCCTTCACCAACAGTTAAGGGACAGTCTGCTCTTCACCAACAGTTAAGGGACAGTCTGCTCTTCACCAACAGTTAAGGGACAGTCTGCTCTTCACCAACAGTTAAGAGACAGTCTGCTCTTCACCAACAGTTAAGGGACAGTCTGCTCTTCACCAACAGTTAAGAGACAGTCTGCTCTTCACCAACAGTTAAGGGACAGTCTCCCCTTCACCAACAGTTAAGGGACAGTCTGCTCTTCACCAACAGTTAAGGGACAGTCTGCTCTTCACCAACAGTTAAGGGACAGTCTCCCCTTCACGAACAGTTAAGGGACAGTCATAACAATTTGTATACTTTTATTGGAAATTCATTTTCAATAGAAACATTCTTGAACCTGTTTTAATACATATTACAAAACCATACAATGTGTATATTAGTTGTGGTTTGTATAATCCGGATCCATTTTTGACTGATCAGTTAAAAGCCGATTTTGAGTAAGAATAATAATTAACAATTACCTCAATATAATATTAATAACATTTCTTTGTCTCATTAATGATTCCTGCAACTTTCATATATTGTTCACATCAATTTCCATCCTCTTAACCCATTCATCCAATCGTCGCTACAGTGGCGACTCCTCTTTTTTGGGGAGGATGAAATAGAGTCCTGTGAAGGTGTCCAACAAGGTGTCCCTGACCCCCTCCTTGTCTGCCTAGCTATCAACGCTGGCGCCTGATAGTGTGACAAGCGAGCTGAACATCTGCCACCTGGATGGTGGCACTCTCGTTGGCGCCTGGATGGTGGCACTGTCGCTGGCACCTGGATGGTGGCACTGTCGCTGGCGCCTGGATGGTGGCACTCTCGCTGGCACCTGGATGGTGGCACTCTCGCTGGCGCCTGGATGGTGGCACTGTCGCTGGCGCCTGGATGGTGGCACTCTCGCTGCCACCTGGATGGTGGCACTCTCGCTGCCACCTGGATGGTGGCACTCTCGCTGGCGCCTGGATGGTGGCACTCTCGCTGCCACCTGAATGGTGGCACTCTCGCTGGCGCCTGGATGGTGGCACTCTCGCTGCCACCTGGATGGTGGCACTCTCGCTGGCACTCCAGGTACCAGTTTGGAGGATATAAGGGAAATCTAGCACTTATATTGAAAATTAAAAAAAGTTGGTCTCTTGCAATGCCTTTTTGTTGGTGTCGGGAGAATGGATCATTAGCAGGTTGGCTAATGAAGAATTCTCTCGAAATCCAAGAAAAACGCCTTGAAGGAGACCAACTTTGTCTGCACCATCACATGCCCACTTGGGGATTGTCCGCCCTAAAGAACTCAATATATAGGCAAGACAACAACACCTCTCTTGTTTCGTAAAAGAAGCGAGAGAAGTGTTAACTCGTCACATGTAAAAAGTGCCAAACCTTCTGGCGATAAGACATTCCAAGTATATTATAAACCGCTCATGTTGACATTATTATTATTGCAGGGAGAACGAGGTCAACGACCGTGAGGAGTTGTTTAACGAGCGCGGCGGCGGCGGCTCGTCCGGTGGCGGGAATTGTGATGAGCAATCACAGTCGCCGGACGAGGCAATATCGCCGGCAGAAGCGGGAATAGAGTTCTCTAATCACTCCCACCACGACCACACGACGACCTTACTGGTGGAGGTGGTCGTGGGTGTGGCCACCCTTGTCCCTGCTCTGTGACGGTGTTATCCTGAGGATAACACAGGATAACACAGAGTACCGTCTTGGCATTAAGGAAGATGAAATAGTCTGCCGAACTGTTGGTGTTGTGTGACGGGTTGTGACCGTGGAAGAATGTTGTGGTCGTATTTCATGACACAACCTATTTATGTGTACATGTTATACATGATGAGCACTTGTGGTTAATGTAAACACTTTAAAGTCGCTGGTGATACCCCGCCAAACACACACCGAAACTACGACGTTGGTACAACGTTCGAACAAGTTTTAACACTTCCTAACCAGTTATAACAACCAATATATCAAGTTGTAACAACGTTCTAATACGTCATAAACACGTTAAGCCAAGATGTAACAACTTTATTACAAGTTGTAACAAGCGGAAAATAGAGACAGTTTCGGTTTGTGTTTCCATGGATATTCATATCCAAGTGTTTTAGTTCGTGGACATGTTTAGTGAGGACCCGGTGAGTGAAGTGTCGCAGGTCAGGACAGGCGTGGCTGGGAGGACACCTCTCCGTGACCTGCCAGATGGCTAGTCCTTATCACTACATCTTGACATTAACAGTGCTTGATGGTGAATGTGAGGGTTCAACTCCTGATCCAATAAACAAATCCACAAGGGCCGTGACAAGGATTCGAACCTGCGTCCGGGAGCATCCCAGACACTGCCTTAATCGACTGAGCTACGACAGGGTAAAAGGGTTGAAACTGAAGTTCTACTGAACTTACTGGATCCTGCAGCCTCTCCGAGACACAAACCAGGGTTTTACACAACTCCCCCATGCACTCGAGCTATGTCAATAGGCCGTTCTCCCTCTTCGCCCTTACATCATCACACACAGAGATCACACTAACGTGATGCATCAAATGAACAAATGTAAGGGAGAAGAGGGAGAACGGCCTATTGACATAGCTCGAGTGCATGGGGGAGTTGTGTAAAACCCTGGTTTGTGTCTCGGAGAGGCTGCAGGATCCAGTAAGTTCAGTAGAACTTCGGTTTCAACCCTTTTACCCTGTCGTAGCTCAGTCGATTAAGGCAGTGTCTGGAATGCTCCCGGACGCAGGTTCGAATCCTCGTCACGGCCCTTGTGGATTTGTTCATTGGATGCATCACATTAGTGTGATCTCTGTGTGTCCTGATCCAATAGTTCGATCCCAACACTCTAGACGATTAACAACGCACAAACACCAGGGCTCTATCAGGGAACCTATAATCACCACACACAACGAGACAACCACCAGGGATAGTTTGACGAGCAACACCGAAATAACGGATAGATACAATGACGCTAGAAGATCAGACATCAGCGAGGCGCTGCGCATCAAGACACCCAGACCAGCCATCAATAACCAGCTAACACACAGCTAACACACAGCTAACACACAGCTAACACACAGCTAACACACAGGTAACACACAGGTAACACACAGCTAACACACAGCTAACACACAACTAACACACAGCTAACACACAGGTAACACACAGCTAACACACAGCTAACACACAACTAACACACAACTAACACACAACTAACACACAACTAACACACAGCTAACACACAGCTAACACACAACTAACACACAGCTAACACACAACTAACACACAACTAACACACAGCTAACACACAACTAACACACAACTAACACACAACTAACACACAACTAACACACAACTAACACACAACTAACACACAGCTAACACACAGCTAACACACAACTAACACACAACTAACACACAGCTAACACACAGCTAACACACAGCTAACACACAACTAACACACAACTAACACACAGCTAACACACAACTAACACACAACTAACACACAGCTAACACACAGCTAACACACAGCTAACACACAACTAACACACAACTAACACACAGCTAACACACAGCTAACACACAGCTAACACACAACTAACACACAGCTAACACACAACTAACACACAACTAACACACAGCTAACACACAGCTAACACACAACTAACACACAACTAACACACAACTAACACACAGCTAACACACAGCTAACACACAGCTAACACACAACTAACACACAACTAACACACAGCTAACACACAGCTAACACACAGCTAACACACAACTAACACACAGCTAACACACAACTAACACACAACTAACACACAACTAACACACAGCTAACACACAGCTAACACACAACTAACACACAGCTAACACACAACTAACACACAGCTAACACACAGCTAACACACAACTAACACACAACTAACACACAACTAACACACAGCTAACACACAGCTAACACACAGCTAACACACAACTAACACACAACTAACACACAGCTAACACACAGCTAACACACAGCTAACACACAACTAACACACAACTAACACACAACTAACACACAGCTAACACACAGCTAACACACAGCTAACACACAGGTAACACACAGCTAACACACAACTAACACACAGCTAACACACAGCTAACACACAGCTAACACACAGCTAACACACAACTAACACACAGCTAACACACAGCTAACACACAGCTAACACACAGCTAACACACAGCTAACACACAGGTAACACACAGCTAACACACAACTAACACACAGCTAACACACAGCTAACACACAGCTAACACACAGCTAACACACAACTAACACACAGCTAACACACAGCTAACACACAGCTAACACACAGCTAACACACTTGAAGACCCCCGGGCCACTGCTGAAGCATTACTGAACGACCCTGCAAGAGGAATGTATACAAGCAGAAGAAGATAAACTGTTAACATGTCACTCTCTCTATGTTGACACATTCATCACCTTCTCAATATCCCCAGTGTAATGTCATCCATCCATATGTTACCTATTTATCCCATATGTTACCTAACCACCTCGCCATAAGAGGATAAAACCCAACGTTAAGAACGGTAGAATTTGTTTTCGAGAGTGTAAGGAGTGACCGTGTGAAACGCATCACTAGGCTCCAGACACAATAAAAAGTATAAAAATGAACTTTGGAGAGTTATTTTTTCAACTTCCTGCTTCAGTGAACGAAAAACACAAGAAATATAGAGAAGATTCGTGTCAGAATCATAAATCTAAAACTTTCAGTCGTTTTCAACAAAATGTTTAAAAGACCAATATATATATATTATATATATTTATATATATTTTATATATATATATTTATATAATATATATATCAGTTTATAAAGACAGTAATACGACTGACATAAACAGTTTATATAATCAATACTCGCATTGCTTCCACGACTACAATATTCTATTTTTGCATCTTGGTGTATGGTGAGGTGAGAGCACCTTGGTGAAGCGAGTACCTTGCTATAGCGGCACTGCTTGAGGGCACCAGTGTGGCCGCTGGTGCCCTTCACACCATTAGTAATATCCCATTAACATATAGGTCTCAAGACTGACCCCAATTATCACTCACCTCCATAATTGGTATTTGGTTATTCTACTTTGCTCTCGACTTGCTAGTACACTATCTGTTTAATAAATCTTTTACTATGTACAAACTCAAGTTGCACAAATACAATTAACACAAAACTTGCACAATTTTGTCGAATTCAACTAGCTGGATTTTACCCATCCTAAACTATGATATCCTATCTAAACCCTAATATACCCTATCCCAACCTAGGGCAACCTAGCCCATCCTAACATAAACTATCCTAACCAAATGTATCACTTTCTACGTTAAATTCAGCTACATTTATCAAAGTTTAAGCAATACTAATTTATAACACCTATCTTAACCTATAATAATCCTAACCTGTAATGTCAAATCCCAACTAGTCTTAATTTAATTTAATCCCAAGGTGACTTATCCCATCCTTAAGTAATCCATCCTCTCTATTTTTTTTAACAGCAGCTAAAGTTAAGCAAATTTCTATATCCTACAAAAAATATTCCTAATTTATACTAACAGAATATAAATCAAATAAAATCTAGTCATTTTAACCTATCCTATCCAAATTTAACCTAATTTATCCTTAATTTATCACAACCTGCTCAAATTTAATGTCGGCTAATGTATATTAACCTAACCTATGATATCCTATCCACATCTTAATTTATCAAAATTTAACCTATCCTATCTAAATTAATCCCAATATATGCTAAATTTCACATATCTGAACCTAAGATATCTTATCCAAACTAGATTTATCTTAACCTATTGTTACGACCACACATACACTAGAATGATGAATTGAAACAGTAGAGTAAAATATTAGTATCATTCTTATATCAATTCTCTCATGATGATAATACGCCAGTAGAAGATTAATTACAATAGTGTATGTAGTATTATGTAGAATTAGATATACATGAGGTAAAACTAAGGATATCTGCCAATGCTGGTAGGAGATTCACCCCTTATATGTTATCTTGAGGTTATCTTGAGATGATTTCGGGGCTTTAGTGTCCCCCCGGCCCGGTCCTCGACCAGGCCTCCACCCCCAGGAAGCAGCCCGTGACAGCTGACTAACTCCCAGGTACCTATTTACTGCTAGGTAACAGGGGCATTTAGGGTGAAAGAAACTTTGCCCATTTGTTTCTGCCTCGTGCGGGAATTGAACCCGCGCCACAGAATTACGAGTCCTGCGCGCTATCCACCAGGCTACGAGGCCCCTATGTATATATATCAGTGTAATAGTGTTTCTGTAATGGATGAGGCTAGGAATATGAGTCAAGCCAGGTGGTGAGTGAGTGAGTGAGTGAGTGCTGTGGTGGGTAACTGTGGATCACAGTTGATTGTTATTGAGTATCTTACTGAGTCCTCACCCCCACTGTTACCAGCACCCTGTTACTTGGGTTAATGTACCGCTGGTTGGAGCCTAGTGTCGGCTAGTTAGTAGTTTGTGCAGGTAATGCTTCTTACTGATTTTGATAGTTGTGGTAAGTTCCTTGATGTGATTATTTGAGCTGTGTTAAGCTCCTTGATGTGATTATTTGAGCTGTGTTAAGCTCCTTGATGTGATTATTTGAGCTGTCTTAAGCTCCTTGATGTGATTATTTGAGCTGTCTTAAGCTCCTTGATGTGACTATTTGAGCTGTCTTAAGCTCCTTGATGTGACTATTTGAGCTGTGTTAAGCTCCTTGATGTGATTATTTGAGCTGTGTTAAGTTCCTTGATGTGATTATTTGAGCTGTGTTAAGCTCCTTGATGTGATTATTTGAGCTGTGTTAAGTTCCTTGATGTGATTATTTGAGCTGTGTTAAGTTCCTTGATGTGATTATTTGAGCTGTGTTAAGTTCCTTGATGTGACTATTTGAGCTGTGTTAAAGCTCCTTGATGTGACTATTTGAGCTGTGTTAAGCTCCTTGATGTGATTATTTGAGCTGTGTTAAGCTCCTTGATGTGACTATTTGAGCTGTGTTAAGCTCCTTGATGTGATTATTTGAGCTGTGTTAAGTTCCTTGATGTGATTATTTGAGCTGTGTTAAGTTCCTTGATGTGATTATTTGAGCTGTGTTAAGTTCCTTGATGTGACTATTTGAGCTGTGTTAAAGCTCCTTGATGTGACTATTTGAGCTGTGTTAAGCTCCTTGATGTGATTATTTGAGCTGTGTTAAAGCTCCTTGATGTGACTATTTGAGCTGTGTTAAGCTCCTTGATGTGATTATTTGAGCTGTGTTAAGTTCCTTGATGTGATTATTTGAGCTGTGTTAAGTTCCTTGATGTGATTATTTGAGCTGTGTTAAGTTCCTTGATGTGATTATTTGAGCTGTGTTAAGCTCCTTGATGTGATTATTTGAGCTGTGTTAAGTTCCTTGATGTGATTATTTGAGCTGTGTTAAGTTCCTTGATGTGATTATTTGAGCTGTGTTAAGCTCCTTGATGTGATTATTTGAGCTGTGTTAAGCTCCTTGATGTGATTACTTGAGCTGTGTTATAGCTCCTTGATGTGATTACTTGAGCTGTGTTATAGCTCCTTGATGTGATTATTTGAGCTGTGTTAAAGCTCTTTGATGTGATTATTTGAGCTGTGTTAAGCTCGTTGATGTGACTGGAGTTTCAGTTATATATATAGAAAACTTTAGTTTTCCATTGTTTTACGGAAAACCTGTTTACATATCCCAGTAAACTGGCATTGTTTTAACTAGCTTTTTTTAAATTACCTTAGACACATATTGAAACTTGGCTAGGCTATGGGTGGCCAGCGATGTTGTAGGTCAGGACACCTATCTAAATTTAACTTAGTTTAACTTATCCCATCAACATTTATAACAAGTATATCACAGCCAAAGCTAAACTGAAATATATTTGTCCAAAATTGGAAGGAGTATACTACTCCTTCCAATTTTGGCCAGAATATGACCGATGTATTCTGCTGGACAGGCTCCCATTTGACCACCAGAGTATACTGACCATCTGATGGTCAGTATACTCATCTGATGGTCAGTATACTCATCTGATGGTCAGTATACTCATCTGATGGTCAGTATACTCATCTGATGGTCAGTATACTTATCTGATGGTCAGTATACTCATCTGATGGTCAGTATACTCATATGATGGTCAGTACACTCATCTGATGGTCAGTATACTCATCTGATGGTCAGTATACTCATCTGATGGTCAGTATACTCATCTGATGGTCAGTATACTCATATGATGGTCAGTACACTCATCTGATGGTCAGTATACTCATCTGATGGTCAGTATACTCACCAGATAGTCAGTATACTCATCAGATGGTCAGTATACTCATCTGATAGTCAGTATACTCATCTGATGGTAAAAGTATACTCATCAGATAGTCAGTATACTCATCTGATGGTCAGTATACTCATCAGATAGTCAGTATACTCATCACATAGTCAGTATACTCATCACATAGTCAGTATACTCATCAGATGGTCAGTATACTCATCTGATAGTCAGTATACTCATCACATAGTCAGTATACTCATCACATAGTCAGTATACTCATCACATAGTCAGTATACTCATCACATTGTCAGTATACTCATCAGATAGTCAGTATACTCATCACATAGTATACTCATCACATAGTCAGTATACTCATCACATAGTCAGTATTCTCATCACATAGTCAGTATACTCACCACATAGTCAGTATACTCACCACATAGTCAGTATACTCATCACATAGTCAGTATACTCATCTGATAGTCAGTATACTCATCACATAGTCAGTATACTCATCACATAGTCAGTATACTCATCACATAGTCAGTATACTCACCACATAGTCAGTATACTCATCACATAGTCAGTATACTCATCACATAGTCAGTATACTCATCACATAGTATACTCACCACATAGTCAGTATACTCACCACATAGTCAGTATACTCATCACATAGTCAGTATACTCACCAGATAGTCAGTATTCTCATCACATAGTCAGTATACTCATCACATAGTCAGTATACTTACCACATAGTCAGTATACTCATCACATAGTCAGTATACTCATCACATAGTCAGTATACTCATCACATAGTATACTCACCACATAGTCAGTATACTCACCACATAGTCAGTATACTCATCACATAGTCAGTATACTCACCAGATAGTCAGTATACTCATCACATAGTCAGTATACTCATCACATAGTCAGTATACTCATCTGATAGTCAGTATACTCATCAGATAGTCAGTATACTCATCAGATAGTCAGTATACTCATCACATAGTCAGTATACTCACCAGATAGTCAGTATACTCATCACATAGTCAGCATACTCATCAGATAGTCAGTATACTCATCAGATAGTCAGTATACTCATCAGATGGTCAGTATACTCATCACATAGTCAGTATACTCACCAGATAGTCAGTATACTCATCACATAGTCAGTATACTCATCACATAGTCAGTATACTCATCTGATAGTCAGTATACTCATCAGATAGTCAGTATACTCATCAGATAGTCAGTATACTTATCACATAGTCAGTATACTCACCAGATAGTCAGTATACTCATCACATAGTCAGTATACTCATCTGATAGTCAGTATACTCATCAGATAGTCAGTATACTCATCAGATAGTCAGTATACTCATCAGATAGTCAGTATACTCATCAGATAGTCAGTATACTCATCAGATGGTCAGTATACTCATCACATAGTCAGTATACTCACCAGATAGTCAGTATACTCACCAGATAGTCAGTATACTCATCAGATAGTCAGTATACTCACCAGATAGTCAGTATACTCACCAGATAGTCAGTATACTCACCAGATAGTCAGTATACTCACCAGATAGTCAGTATACTCACCAGATAGTCAGTATACTCATCACATAGTCAGCATACTCATCTGATAGTCAGTATACTCATCAGATAGTCAGTATACTCATCAGATGGTCAGTATACTCACCAGATAGTCAGTATACTCACCAGATAGTCAGTATACTCACCAGATAGTCAGTATACTCACCAGATAGTCAGTATACTCACCAGATAGTCAGTATACTCATCACATAGTCAGTATACTCATCAGATGGTCAGTATACTCACCAGATAGTCAGTATACTCACCAGATAGTCAGTATACTCACCAGATAGTCAGTATACTCACCAGATAGTCAGTATACTCACCAGATAGTCAGTATACTCATCACATAGTCAGTATACTCATCAGATAGTCAGTATACTCATCAGATAGTCAGTATACTCATCAGATAGTCAGTATACTCATCAGATGGTCAGTATACTCATCACATAGTCAGTATACTCACCAGATAGTCAGTATACTCACCAGATAGTCAGTATACTCATCAGATAGTCAGTATACTCACCAGATAGTCAGTATACTCACCAGATAGTCAGTATACTCACCAGATAGTCAGTATACTCACCAGATAGTCAGTATACTCACCAGATAGTCAGTATACTCATCACATAGTCAGCATACTCATCTGATAGTCAGTATACTCATCAGATAGTCAGTATACTCATCAGATGGTCAGTATACTCACCAGATAGTCAGTATACTCACCAGATAGTCAGTATACTCACCAGATAGTCAGTATACTCACCAGAGGGTCAGTATACTCACCAGATAGTCAGTATACTCACCAGATAGTATACTCATCATATAGTCAGTATACTCATCACATAGTCAGTATACTCATCAGATGACTCATTAACAACAATGTCATCATGAAAGGATTAAAGATTAGGTTTTTTACTAACAGAATTAAAGTAAAAAAGCCAAATTTAAAACAAAAATTAATGTATTAAAACCAACAACACCAAAGAGAATATATACAATCGTTACAATACATCAACGATTGTATTGTAGGTGTATTTAACATGTATAATACATCTGGTATGTATATGTCTGCCTCCTCCTGTCTGTCAACACCAGGCGTGTGGGTGTGTGTGTGTGTGAGGGGTGTGGGCGTGTGGGTGTGTGGGTGTGAGGGTGTGTGGGCGTGAGGGCGTGGTGGTCCGTGAGAGAGAGAGAGAGAGAGGGCGTGGGAGTGTGAGGGTGTGTGGGCGTGAGGGCGTGGTGGTCCGTGAGAGAGAGAGAGAGAGGGCGTGGGAGCGTGCCAGCCACACCAACACGCCCTCATGCGGGTGCCCGGAGCATGAGGGCGGCCCACGATGAGTGGCTGATAACTACCTCATAATGAGGGGAGGAAGCCAAGGGTGGTTGGGGGAAGTGAGGGGTAAGGGAGGGGAAGTCTTGTGTACTGGACTACTGGGTGGAGTTGTTGAAGGGCCAGTGAGGGGAGGGGTCAGTGAGGGGAGGGGTCAGGGAGGGGACAACGAGGGGAGAGGTCAGAGAGGGGTATTATATTGTGGGTTGGTGGTGTTGTCGTTAATCCTTCTTTATGGACAACCCAACCCACAACTCGGTAGAGTGCTTATACCTCACTAGGAGATCACCCTTGGCGCTTCTGGCTCTTGGAGAGGGGCTCAACGTCACACGTTTAGGGGATGTGGCTCCAACACTTAGCCTCGTTGTCACGTGCACACACCCACTCGAGCCGCTGTGACTCCCCACTCTCTCATGTGATATGATCTCCTCAATCCCCTTTGACGTATTAGTTTTCCGTCCTACCCTGTCCACAGCAGTGGTTCTTGGTTCTTTCTCTCTCTCTCCTTCTTTACTACTTCCTGGGAAGCCTCACTAGGACAAGGGCAAACACCAGCAAATTTGAATACATTTACTGGACAAAGCACATACACAATACATACACACATATAATAATAATAATAATAATGACTCCTACACTCTATACTATTTCAGTCGGGTTGCACTCCAACACCATCAGAACTCTATCATCAGCTTATCAAGTGGTATCCTATCTCCTGATTCACCACCTCATACTACCAACTATATAAACATGTACAAGGAAAATCAGCGTATGAATGCAATAACATATATATATATATATATATATATATATATATATATATATATATATATATATATATATATATATATATATATATATATATATATATATATATATATATATATATATATATATATATATATATACATTATATTGTGATGATAATCTCTTTCAAGAAAGATTGAGCCTGCTCTTCCCTACAAAGTACGTCAATATACAAGATAATATAGAAGATACGTCCAGCAAGTATCGCCAAACGTTTTGCCCAGAGAGCAAATCGTACCCAGCACACAGTGACACCTGCTACCTACCACCGCCATAACCAGCAAACTGCTCATCCTTTGCCTGCCTGTCGCTGATTGGCTGGTGTCCCGTCGCACCTGCCCTCCGCCTCCGCCACAAGTTGACGTCTGGGCTGCAGTGCGCTAATATCGTCAGAATATCTCAGTGCTCCAAGCAGTTGACATCTCTCGCTGGTAGACTAAGCCTTGGCTTTCGTGTACTAAGGGAGGTGGCAGCTCGAAGCCGGTATTCCAGCATCACTAATATTTTATTTTGCTATCACTGTAACTCACTTGTCTTAACGTAACTTTTCATTTGCCAGTGATTATTCATATTATTTTGTTTGTTGACTTGTCTTTCATATTTT
>NW_025553485.1:0-22500 GCF_020424385.1 Procambarus clarkii
GGCCAGTGTCCTTGACTTGTATACCATGCAAGGTGATGGAGAAGATCGTGAGAAAAAACCTGGTAACACATCTGGAGAGAAGGGACTTCGTGACAAATCGCCAACATGGATTCAGGGAGGGTAAATCTTGCCTTACAGGCTTGATAGAATTCTACGATCAGGTGACACAGATTAAGCAAGAAAGAGAGGGCTGGGCGGACTGCATTTTCTTGGATTGTCGGAAAGCCTTTGACACAGTACCGCATAAGAGGCTGGTACATAAGCTGGAGAGACAGGCAGGTGTAGCTGGTAAGGTGCTCCAGTGGATAAGGGAGTATCTAAGCAATAGGAAGCAGAGAGTTACGGTGAGGGGTGAGACCTCCGATTGGCGTGAAGTCACCAGTGGAGTCCCACAGGGCTCTGTACTCGGTCCTATCTTGTTTCTGATATATGTAAATGATCTCCCGGAGGGTATCGATTCATTTCTCTCAATGTTTGCGGACGATGCTAAAATTATGAGAAGGATTAAAACAGAAGAGGACTGTTTGAGGCTTCAAGAAGACCTAGACAAGCTGAAGGAATGGTCGAACAAATGGTTGTTAGAGTTTAACCCAACCAAATGTAATGTAATGAAGATAGGTGTAGGGAGCAGGAGGCCAGATACAAGGTATCATCTGGGAGAGGAAATTCTTCAGGAGTCAGAGAAGGAAAAAGACTTGGGGGTTGATATCACGCCAGACCTGTCTCCTGCAGCACATATCAAGCGGATAACATCAGCGGCATATGCCAGGCTGGCCAACATACGAACGGCATTCAGAAACTTGTGTAAAGAATCATTCAGAACTTTGTATACCACATATGTCAGGCCAATCCTGGAGTATGCAGCCCCAGCATGGAGTCCATATCTAGTCAAGGATAAGACTAAACTGGAAAAGGTTCAAAGGTTTGCCACCAGACTAGTACCCGAGCTGAGAGGTATGAGCTACGAGGAGAGACTACGGGAATTAAACCTCACTTCGCTGGAAGACAGAAGAGTTAGGGGGTACATGATCACCACATTCAAGATTCTGAAGGGGATTGATAGGGTAGATAAAGACAGTCTATTTAACACAAGGGGAACACGCACAAGGGGACACAGGTGGAAACTGAGTGCCCAAATGAGCCACAGAGATATTAGAAAGAACTTTTTTAGTGTCAGAGTGGTTGACAAATGGAATGCATTAGGAAGTGATGTGGTGGAGGCTGACTCCATACACAGTTTCAAGTGTAGATATGACAGAGCCCGATAGGCTCATGAATCTGTACACCTGTTGATTGACGGTTGAGAGGCGGGACCAAAGAGCCAGAGCTCAACCCCGCAAACACAACTAGGTGAGTACAACTAGGTGAGTACACACACACATACAGTTTTATTGGTGAGACGCCACTGTGATGAGGAGTTTAAATATCACAGGAACTGTAGGTTAATGTGTGATATAGGTGAGGTTAGATGAGGCATCTACAAGCACCAGCTGGAGGCTGATGGAGTGTTGTGGAGGCTGGTGGTTATGCCCAGATGTTGGAGGGTGGATTTGACTCTCCCACCCTCCCTCCAACTCCCCCCCCCCCCACATATTGACCGCAGTACGTCTAAGGTTACTTTCCACTCTCGCTTACCAAGGGTATAACCCCCGCCCCTCCCCCAAAAACACACATGCATCAGATTCTTAACTTACAATATTTATGTTTACCAATTTATGTTACTACACTGACTGTCGATTTCACAATATTGTATAAACTTTGATGAATCGCTCGTCTATTCGTCTATGGGTCATCCAAAATGTTAGCAGACTTCTAGATGTTACAACTGCTAGGTTTAGGCTCAGCTACAAGTACCTCTGGAAGTTTGTAACATCTGATGATGTAGATTTGACTAAATGTAAACTCTGTCAGCAGAACTATTCGCATACTTTGTGTCTTTATATAATGGAATTGGAAAAAATCCCGGATTTAGAGATAACACTATTAATAGTGTCTAAGAAATGTGTAAGTACTTCATTCATAATGAGTGCTGCCCGAAATTTTAGCCAAGTATCTAAAATTGGCTTACTGTAGGTAATGCATGCACATGACTGTAAAGCTGCCGCCCAGTTGGGTGGGTGTGGAGCACATGACTGTAAAGCTGCCGCCCAGTTGGTTGGGTGTGGAGCACATGACTGTAAGCTGCCGCCCAGTTGGGTGGTGTGGAGCACATGACTGTAAAGCTGCCGCCCAGTGGGGGGGGTGTGTGGAGCACATGACTGTAAAGCTGCCGCCCAGTTGGGTGGGTGTGGAGCACATGACTGTAAAGCTGCCGCCCAGTTGGTGGGGTGTGGAGCACATGACTGTAAAGCTGCCGCCCAGTTGGGTGGTGTAGAGCACATGATGTAAAGCTGCCGCCCGTTGGGTGGGTGTGGACCACATGACTGTAAAGCTGCCGCCCAGTTGGGTGGGTGTGGACCACATGACTATAAAGCTGCCGCCCAGTTGGGTGGGTGTGGAGCACATGACTATAAAGCTGCCGCCCAGTTGGGGTGGTGTGGAGCACATGACTGTAAAGCTGCCGCCCAGTTGGGTGGGTGTGGAGCAAGACTAGTAACTGTGTGACTCACCATAAATGTAAAGTGCCTTGTATAGTGACTGTTGTGAGCCTCTTGTTGAATCACTTGTGACACAAAAGATTACTGATGTGTGTATTTGTGGTGGTGATTAAATATGTATGTGTATGTATATATGTATACGTATGAATATGTACATGTATGCATAAGTATGTGTACATTAATAATTTTGTAACTAGCGTCAAAAGATTGTTATTTGCTTAGCTAAACGAACTAGAGGGTTCAGTTCCTGAACCGATTATGTGCCTCTGTAATCCTTTACACCACCGCCCACGGGATGTGTATTATGGGGTGCATAATAAAGAAAGAAAATGAATGGACCGAACCCCACAATTCATTTAGCTAAGCAAGTTACAATCTTAATGAGCTAGTTACAAAATTCACTATAAGTCGTCACATCATAAATGGGTTCGAGATCGACCACAAGTAGTGCATTACATAAATTTATCAGTATTGTGCAGCCTGTGATCCCCGCCTGGCTGGATACTGATACCTAGGTAAATTTCATGTGTCCGGACACCGGCAATAAGGTGGTATTATTTATTTAACTTAAGATATATATATTTTTAAATGTTGTCACATTAACGGCTACATCTTCCTTTCTTCTGACATATAGATTTTTAAGATTAATTAAAATATATGGAAACTAATTATACAATTTATTGGCTGGTGTGCAGGGCTTCACACTCTCAGAGCAAGCCATCAAGTAACTATCAAAACGCAATATCTTCGTTTTCACTTCAGTTATATTTATGACAAAGGATTTTAAATGTATCCTATATTTCTACCTTTCAGATGACATAAATACTTTCGTTAATTACAATATCTAGATCAAACTAACATTGATTTTCAAAAGGTTGTATATTTTCCATCAATGGAGAGCATCAGCCAAGAAGCCTTCTTTAAAATATGAATATCTTTCCTCACCCAATAAGATCTAATCTCTGAATAAAACGCAAAAAACGACTTGATTGTAACCTATCCACCGCTGCCCATTGGATGGGGGAGAGGGGGTTATGTGTAGGATAAACATATCAATTGTGACACTAGCCCTCCATATATGTCAGTTGCTTAAATTATAAACTGTACTTGTGGTCGGTCTCGAGCCCATTGTTGATGTGACAATGTGTATTGACTTTTGTAACTAGCTTATCAAGATTATAACTTGCTTGGCTATATGAATTGTGGGGCTCAGTCCCTGAGCCCTTATGTGCCTCTGTAACACTCCACTATCGTCCATAGGATGGGTATGGAGTGCATAATAAATGAACTAAACTAAGCTCTGCCTTTTTGATAACATATACAATTATTAGCTTTATTTGTGAAAAAAAAACAAATATCACAGAGCCTGTAGGGTTCGGTGAGATGAGCGGAACAAGCATAAGTACAGTACAGGTAGTTTAAGTAGCCGCATGTCAACGAATAACGAGTATATATAACAAAACCATTGTCCTATGAAGTCGATTTAACTTCCAAACATTTTTTTTAATTAATGTTAAATGTTTTCTGGCTAGTTATGTTAGATTTTATTAAAAATACGTATTCTACTTGTTAACATTATAATTTAAATTTGTGATAATTTGAGCAGAGAAGTGCGACAACTGGATATGCCAAAAACACTTTCCAAACAACGATATATCTTGGATAAGTCGTCCACAACATTGCTGCTTGGACCATCGACTTCCTTTGATGCTACTTATTTCATAAAAATTATATTAGTTTGGAGTAAATATATGTTTTCTCATGTTCTGCATTCAGCACCACATTATAGTGAGTAAATATACCATATTACTTCATTACTTAAATAATGCTAGGAGGGTTTGAGTAGCTTTGGGTATTTAGTGCACAGAATCCCAATAGATGGGGCGAGAGTCGCCCCATCTCTCTCACCCGAGAGAGAGTCGAAACTTAATTTAAAATTGATATATCTTTGTTCTCGAACATGATATATTTCATTTGGTGCAATTATAATAATGTTCATATATCGGTCTTTCTGGAGGCATATAAGATTTTAGGCTTTATTAGCGTATCTTTGTTAATTATACAATATATCGGCAAGTGCGTAGGCGTCTGCACTCCATGCCCGACAAGCTACTGAGCGCTACTATAAAAACATATGTATCTTCACTTGAGCTATAAATATGTCTATTGTAATGTATTTAAAATGAAGCTCTTATTTCTATCTTGCTTAAGACTTATAAAACATTTGTGTTTATTAACGAATTTACGTGAAATAAACATTGATCTGAGAGAGAGTTGCTCTGTCGTTCAGTCTGTACGGGGTGGGAGCTCCGTAATTTTTAAAATACAATAATCTTCATTAGAAATTTAAATATGTCTATAGTAAAGTGTTTAAAGTGAAGCTTATATGTCTGTCTTCTTGAGACATATAAAACATATATGTTTACTAACGAATTCACGTGAAATAAACATTGTTCTGAGAGAGAGTTGCTCGGTCGATCGATCTGTCCGGGGTCGGAGCTCGGCTATTATAAAAGTACACGTATCTTCGGTTTAAATTTAAATATGCCCATGGTAAGGTATTTAGAATGAAGCTTATATTTCTATCTTTCTTGTGACATATAAAACTTTTACGTTTATTAAGGAATCTGCGTGAAATAGGCATGGTTCTGAGATGAATGCTGCGGTTTTCGAGCTCGACGCGCGGCAATGGACGCCATATACACATCCAGGGGTGTTATTGGACCCCATACCCATTTTATGGGTGGTTGGAGCCCCATACCCATTCTATGGGTGGTTGGAGCCCCATACCCATCCTGTGGGTTGTAGTGGACGCCATACTCATCCTGTGGGTGGTATTGGACCCCATACCCTTCCTGTGGGTGGATGTGATCCCCATACTCATCCTCTGGGGGATGTGACCCTCATACCCATCCTGTGGGTGGTATTGCACCCCTTACTCACCTAACAGGTGGTAGTGGACAATATACCGATCCTGTAGTTGGTATAGTAGACAAATACCATCCTGTTTAGAGTAGTTTACCCCATAGACATTCCAATGAACCATCGTTTTCTGTTAGCGTTCCTACAAAACATCCTTTAAAGATTTGTAAAGCACCAACTATGGTATATAATATTGATTGGTGAAGGACTGTTATTCTATGTAATAATTTTTAGTGCTTATTATAATTTACTAAGAACAACTAATATTTCTCAAAACAAAACTACGAACCTCAATAGGAAGTAGCTGATCATAAATATTCTAAGAGCATGGACAATAGTAGGTAAATTTCACAACCCATGTGGGACCTGAAAAGTACAATTTTCCTTATAATTGAACCAATCACGAATTTGCTATCTAGGTTGACGGACGGGTACTGTGAGACGCAAGTTGGTACGTGAGGAAGAGTTTGGGCCTTGGAAAAAAAAGTAACTGGGAATATATCACATATTTACTAATTCATATTCAACATATTGACTTTAAGCATTAAGTCATATATGTGCTGTCTTGTGTGAGAACGGGTTGAATATTTCACTAGATACAACTCCAGGAACATTTCTTAGCATATTACCAATGTCCCATTTGCTTCTAATTGTTAGTACACTTTTTTTGAGATATATACAAGAATTGTTACAATCTTGTACAGCCACTAGTACGTGTAGCGTTTCGGGCAGGTCCCTGGAATACGACCCCCAGTGGCGAGTTGATATGGAGGCTGATGTTGCGATCCGTCTCAGCTTGATCCTGTTGCTTATCTCCCAACTTCCAGTTGACTGGGGTCCAGCTGTGGGAAGTCCCTCCAGAGTAGGCGACAGTCCCAGACCCGGGGGGAGTGACCACTTAACAAGGGCATGCCCACTACTGGCATGTCTCAGGCCTAGTCTCAGGTGGAAAATAGCAAACAATAAATTATACCAGGAAATCTATCAGGACCTAACCAACCACAGATTAGAGAACTACTTAGATTCTGTGACAAATTTTCACTCAATCAGCAGATATCGGAGCCAACGAGAAATGAAAATATTCTAGATCTGGTCTTTACGAACAATGAAGACATTATCAGAGACATTACGATATCAGATACCACATACTCAGATCACAAACTCATTGAAGTGCAAACGACCATCAATACTCAGAATAGACCTAAAACGTTGATAAAGCGGAGGGGCTATTCAGTAAATTCAATTTTAATAATAAAAGGATAGACTGGGAGATAATAAACAGGGAACTTACAAACATTCCATGGGGAACTGTTCTAAATAATACAAGTCCTACAGAAGGAATAGTAAAACTTACTTCAGAAGCGTATCAAGTCTGTCTGAAACATGTTCCTTTGAGGAAAGCCAGAAAGAGATCTAACGTAGAAAGAGAACGCAGACGACACTATAAACGCAGGAAAAAAATAACGGAACTGCTTATGCAGACTACATACATACATACATACATACATACATACATACATACATACATGCGTACATACATACATCCATACATACATGCATGCGTACATACATACATCCATCCATCCATACATACATACATACATACACGTCCAGTCAGCATATAGCTATTTCGGGACAAAATCCAATACAGTTTATATTGGTGAGACGCCACTGTGATGAGGAGTTTAAATATCACAGGAACTGTAGGTTAATGTGTGATATAGGTGAGGTTAGATGAGGCATCTACAAGCACCAGCTGGAGGCTGATGGAGTGTTGTGGAGGCTGGTGGTACTATGCCCAGATGTTGGAGGGTGGATTTGACTCTCCCACCCTCCCTCCAACTCCCCCCCCCCCCCCACATATTGACCGCAGTACGTCTAAGGTTACTTTCCACTCTCGCTTACCAAGGGTATAACCCCCGCCCCTCCCAACACACACACATGCATCAGATTCTTAACTTACAATATTTATGATTTACCAATTTATGTTACTACACTGACTGTCGATTTCACAATATTGTATAAACTTTGATGAATCGCTCGTCTATTCGTCTATGGGTCATCCAATATGTTAGCAGACTTCTAGATGTTACAACTGCTAGGTTTAGGCTCAGCTACAAGTACCTCTGGAAGTTTGTAACATCTGATGATGTAGATTTGACTAAATGTAAACTCTGTCAGCAGAACTATTCGCATACTTTGCGTCATTATATAATGGAATGTGAAAAATCGCGGAATTTAAAGATAACAACATCAATAGTGTCCATGAAATGTGTAAGTACTTCATTCATAATGATGTGCTGCTCGAAATCTTAGCGAAGTATCCAAAATTTGCTTACTGTAGGTAATGCATACACATGACTGTAAAGCTGCCGCCCAGTTGGGTGGGTGTGGAGCACATGACTGTAAAGCTGCCGCCCAGTTGGGTGGGTGTGGAGCACATGACTGTAAAGCTGCCGCCCAGTTGGGTGGGTGTGGAGCACATGACTGTAAAGCAGCCGCCCATTGGGTGGGTGTGGAGCACATGACTGTAAAGCTGCCGCCCAGTTGGGTGGGTGTGGAGCACATGACTGTAAAGCTGCCGCCCAGTTGGGTGGGTGTGGAGCACATGACTGTAAAGCTGCCGCCCAGTTGGGTGGGTGTGGAGCACATGACTGTAAAGCTGCCGCCCAGTTGGGTGGGTGTGGAGCACATGACTGTAAAGCTGCCGCCCAGTTGGGTGGGTGTGGAGCACATGACTGTAAAGCTGCCGCCCAGTTGGGTGGGTGTGGAGCACATGACTGTAAAGCTGCCGCCCAGTTGGGTGGGTGTGGAGCACATGACTGTAAAGCTGCCGCCCAGTTGGGTGGGTGTGGAGCAAGACTAGTAACTGTGTGACTCACCATAAATATAAAGTGCCTTGTATAGTGACTGTTGTGAGCCTCTTGTTGAATCACTTGTGACACAAAAGATTACTGATGTGTGTATTTGTGGTGGTGATTAAATATGTATGTGTATGTATATATGTATACGTATGAATATGTACATGTATGCATAAGTATGTGTACATTAATAATTTTGTAACTAGCGTCAAAAGATTGTTATTTGCTTAGCTAAACGAACTAGAGGGTTCAGTTCCTGAACCGATTATGTGCCTCTGTAATCCTTTACACCACCGCCCACGGGATGTGTATTATGGGGTGCATAATAAAGAAAGAAAATGAATGGACCGAACCCCACAATTCATTTAGCTAAGCAAGTTACAATCTTAATGAGCTAGTTACAAAATTCACTATAAGTCGTCACATCATAAATGGGTTCGAGATCGACCACAAGTAGTGCATTACATAAATTTATCAGTATTGTGCAGCCTGTGATCCCCGCCTGGCTGGATACTGATACCTAGGTAAATTTCATGTGTCCGGACACCGGCAATAAGGTGGTATTATTTATTTAACTTAAGATATATATATTTTTAAATGTTGTCACATTAACGGCTACATCTTCCTTACTTCTGACATATAGATTTTTAAGATTAATTAAAATATATGGAAACTAATTATACAATTTATTGGCTGGTGTGCAGGGCTTCACACTCTCAGAGCAAGCCATCAAGTAACTATCAAAACGCATATATCTTCGTTTTCACTTCAGTTATATTTATGACAAAGGATTTTAAATGTATCCTATATTTCTACCTTTCAGATGACATAAATACTTTCGTTAATTACAATATCTAGATCAAACTAACATTGATTTTCAAAAGGTTGTATATTTTCCATCAATGGAGAGCATCAGCCAAGAAGCCTTCTTTAAAATATGAATATCTTTCCTCACCCAATAAGATCTAATCTCTGAATAAAACGCAAAAAACGACTTGATTGTAACCTATCCACCGCTGCCCATTGGATGGGGGAGAGGGGGTTATGTGTAGGATAAACATATCAATTGTGACACTAGCACTCCATATATGTCAGTTGCTTAAATTATAAACTGTACTTGTGGTCGGTCTCGAGCCCATTGTTGATGTGACAATGTGTATTGACTTTTGTAACTAGCTTATCAAGATTATAACTTGCTTGGCTATATGAATTGTGGGGCTCAGTCCCTGAGCCCATTATGTGCCTCTGTAACACTCCACTATCGTCCATAGGATGGGTATGGAGTGCATAATAAATGAACTAAAACTAAGCTCTGCCTTTTTGATAACATATACAATTATTAGCTTTATTTGTGAATCTCAATTAATTAAACAATATATCACAGAGCCTGTAGGGTTCGGTGAGATGAGCGAAGAGACATGGGAGATTTTACATAAGTACAGTACATGGTAGTTTAAGTAGCGAACGCATGTCAACGAATAACGAGTATATATAACAAAACCATTGTCCTATGAAGTCGATTTAACTTCCAAACATATATTTTTTAATTAATGTTAAATGTTTTCTGGCTAGTTATGTTAGATTTTATTAAAAATACGTATTCTACTTGTTAACATTATAATTTAAATTTGTGATAATTTGAGCAGAGAAGTGCGACAACTGGATATGCCAACAAACACTTTCCAAACAACGATATATCTTGGATAAGTCGTTCCACAACATTGCTGCTTGGACCATCGACTTCCTTTGATGCTACTTATTTCATAATGAAATTATATTAGTTTGGAGTAAATATATGTTTTCTCATGTTCTGCATTCAGCACCCACATTATAGTGAGTAAATATACCATATTACTTCATTACTTAAATAATGCTAGGAGGGTTTGAGTAGCTTTGGGTATTTAGTGCACAGAATCTCCAATAGATGGGGCGAGAGTCGCCCCATCTCTCTCACCCGAGAGAGAGTCGAAACTTAATTTAAAATTGATATATCTTTGTTCTCGAACATGATATATTTCATTTGGTGCAATTATAATAATGTTCATATATCGGTCTTTCTGGAGGCATATAAGATTTTAGGCTTTATTAGCGTATCTTTGTTAATTATACAATATATCGGCAAGTGCGTAGGCGTCTGCACTCCATGCCCGACAAGCTACTGAGCGCTACTATAAAAACATATGTATCTTCACTTGAGCTATAAATATGTCTATTGTAATGTATTTAAAATGAAGCTCTTATTTCTATCTTGCTTAAGACTTATAAAACATTTGTGTTTATTAACGAATTTACGTGAAATAAACATTGATCTGAGAGAGAGTTGCTCTGTCGTTCAGTCTGTACGGGGTGGGAGCTCCGTAATTTTTAAAATACAATAATCTTCATTAGAAATTTAAATATGTCTATAGTAAAGTGTTTAAAGTGAAGCTTATATGTCTGTCTTTCTTGAGACATATAAAACATATATGTTTACTAACGAATTCACGTGAAATAAACATTGTTCTGAGAGAGAGTTGCTCGGTCGATCGATCTGTCCGGGGTCGGAGCTCGGCTATTATAAAAGTACACGTATCTTCGGTTTAAATTTAAATATGCCCATGGTAAGGTATTTAGAATGAAGCTTATATTTCTATCTTTCTTGTGACATATAAAACTTTTACGTTTATTAAGGAATCTGCGTGAAATAGGCATGGTTCTGAGATGAATGCTGCGGTTTTCGAGCTCGACGCGCGGCAATGGACGCCATATACACATCCAGTGGGTGTTATTGGACCCCATACCCATTTTATGGGTGGTTGGAGCCCCATACCCATTCTATGGGTGGTTGGAGCCCCATACCCATCCTGTGGGTTGTAGTGGACGCCATACTCATCCTGTGGGTGGTATTGGACCCCATACCCTTCCTGTGGGTGGATGTGATCCCCATACTCATCCTCTGGGTGGATGTGACCCTCATACCCATCCTGTGGGTGGTATTGCACCCCTTACTCACCTAACAGGTGGTAGTGGACAATATACCGATCCTGTAGTTGGTATAGTAGACACAATACCATCCTGTTTAGAGTAGTTTACCCCATAGACATTCCAATGAACCATCGTTTTCTGTTAGCGTTCCTACAAAACATCCTTTAAAGATTTGTAAAGCACCAACTATGGTATATAATATTGATTGGTGAAGGACTGTTATTCTATGTAATAATTTTTAGTGCTTATTATAATTTACTAAGAACAACTAATATTTCTCAAAACAAAACTACGAACCTTCAATAGGAAGTAGCTGATCCATAATATTCTAAGAGCATGGACAATAGTAGGTAAATTTCACAACCCATGTGGGACCTGAAAAGTACAATTTTCCTTATAATTGAACCAATCACGACTATTCTGCTATCTAGGTTGACGGACGGGTACTGTGAGACGCAAGTTGGTACGTGAGGAAGAGTTTGGGCCTTGGAAAAAAAAGTAACTGGGAATATATCACATATTTACTAATTCATATTCAACATATTGACTTTAAGCATTAAGTCATATATGTGCTGTCTTGTGTGAGAACGGGTTGATATATTTCACTAGATACAACTCCAGGAACATTTCTTAGCATATTACCAATGTCCCATTTGCTTCTAATTGTCTAGTACACTTTTTTTGAGATATATACAAGAATTGTTACAATCTTGTACAGCCACTAGTACGTGTAGCGTTTCGGGCAGGTCCCTGGAATACGACCCCCCAGTGGCGAGTTGATATGGAGGCTGATGTTGCGATCCGTCTCAGCTTGATCCTGTTGCTTATCTCCCAACTTCCAGTTGACTGGGGTCCAGCTGTGGGAAGTCCCTCCAGAGTAGGCGACAGTCCCAGACCCGGGGAGTGACCACTCTACATCAAGGGCATGCCCACTACTGGCATGTCTCAGGCCTAGTCTCAGGTGGAAAATAGCAAACAATAATATTATACCAGGAAATCTATCAGGACCTAACCAACCACAGATTAGAGAACTACTTAGATTCTGTGACAAATTTTCACTCAATCAGCAGATATCGGAGCCAACGAGAAATGAAAATATTCTAGATCTGGTCTTTACGAACAATGAAGACATTATCAGAGACATTACGATATCAGATACCACATACTCAGATCACAAACTCATTGAAGTGCAAACGACCATCAATACTCAGAATAGACCTAAAACGTTGATAAAGCGAGAGGGGCTATTCAGTAAATTCAATTTTAATAATAAAAGGATAGACTGGGAGATAATAAACAGGGAACTTACAAACATTCCATGGGGAACTGTTCTAAATAATACAAGTCCTACAGAAGGAATAGAAAAACTTACTTCAGAAGCGTATCAAGTCTGTCTGAAACATGTTCCTTTGAGGAAAGCCAGAAAGAGATCTAACGTAGAAAGAGAACGCAGACGACACTATAAACGCAGGAAAAAAATAACGGAACTGCTTATGCAGACACGAATTTCCCGTCAAAGAAGGAATAATTTAAATAGGGAGATTGAGATTGCGGAAATTGAAACACTCATATGAAACTGAAGAAAGGCAGTTAGAACAGAAAGCAATTCAGGAAATAAAGAAAAATCCAAAATATTTCTTCTCATATGCGAAATCAAAAGCAAAAACCACTGCCAGTATTGGACCTATTCGTACAAGTGAAGGTTCATACACGGAGGATGACAAAGAAATTAGTGAAATCCTAAAAAAGCAGTATGAGGACATGTTTAGCACTCCAATAAACAACATGAAGGTGGAAGATCCAGACATTTTCTTTATGCGGGATATTCAAACCCCGGTAAATATAACTGATATAAACACGAGCGCACTAAATTTTGAAAAAGAAATTGAAAACATGCCCATGCACTCGGCCCCAGGTCCAGACTCATGGAATTCAATATTTATAAAGAAATGCAAAGTGCCGGTAGCACAGGCACTCAGTATAGTGTGGAGGAAGAGCTTGGACACGGGGGAGATACCAGATGCACTTAAAGTAGCAGACATAGCCCCTCTACACAAGGGAGGGAGCAAAGCATTGACAAAATATTATAGACCAGTTGCACTAACATCGCACATCATAAAAGTATTTGAGAGAGTGATTAGGAGTCAGGTCACCAATTTCATGGAGACCAATGACCTTCATAACCCAGGCCAACATGGATTTCGAGCGGGAAGATCGTGCCTCTCACAGCTACTTGAGCACTACGACAAAGTCACTGAGGCATTAGAAGAGAAACAGAATGCTGATGTGATATACACGGACTTCGCAAAGGCCTTCGATAAATGTGACCATGGCGTGATAGCACACAAAATGAAGTCAATGGGAATAACCGGTAAAGTAGGACGCTGGATACTCAGTTTTCTGTCAAACAGGACTCAGCGAGTAACGGTCAACCATATAAAATCTAGTCCAAGTGCAGTGAAAAGCTCTGTACCTCAGGGTACAGTCCTTGCACCACTGCTTTTCCTTATTCTCATATCAGATATAGACAAAAATACAAGTCACAGCTTCGTATCATCCTTTGCAGATGACACAAAAATCAGTATGAAAATTACCTCTGCTGAGGACATTGAAAAACTTCAAGCTGATATTAATAAAGTTTTCGACTGGGCATCAGAAAATAACATGATGTTTAACAGTGATAAATTCCAGGTACTCAGGTACGGTAAAAATGAGGACCTTAAACATAATACAGAGTACAAAACACAATCAAATGTACCCATAGTAGGAAAACAGCATGTAAAGGATTTGGGAATAATAATGTCGGACGACCTAACGTTTAAGGAGCATAACCAAGCAAATATTGCGACAGCCAGAAAAATGATAGGATGGATTACGAGAACTTTCAAATCCAGGGATCCCATCACAATGGTTGTACTCTTCAAGGCACTTGTGTTGTCCCGTCTTGAGTACTGCTCAGTACTCACTTCCCCCTTCAAAGCAGGAGAGATTGCTGAAATAGAGGGAATACAGAGAACATATACGGCACGCATAGACGCAATAAAGCACCTAAATTATTGGGATCGTCTCAAAGCCCTCCAAATGTACTCACTAGAAAGAAGACGAGAGAGATATCAAATAATATACACCTGGAAGATACTGGAGGGCCAAGTACCAAATCTACACAGTAAAATAACAACGTACTGGAGTGAACGACATGGAAGAAAATGTAGAATAGAACCAATGAAGAGCAGAGGTGCCATAGGCACAATCAGAGAACACTGTATAAACATCAGAGGTCCGCGGTTGTTCAACGTCCTCCCAGCAAGCATAAGTAATATTGCCGGAACAACCGTGGACATTTTCAAGAGGAAACTAGATTTATTCCTCCAAGGAGTGCCGGACCAACCGGGCTGTGGTGGGTATGTGGGCCTGCGGGCCGCTCCAAGCAACAGCCTGGTGGACCAAACTCTCACAAGTCGAGCCTGGCCTCGGGCCGGGCTTGGGGAGTAGAAGAACTCCCAGAACCCCATCAACCAATCAACCAACCAGGCAGAATCGAGGTGTGGCCATTCTACATCAGGGGCAGGCCCACCACTGGCAGAAGTTACAGCACTTGGTACTTGTGGGAAAGCTGGAGTGATGGCAGGAGTCTTTGGTCTGGCACTGGTCCCCCTTGTGCACTTCGTTATTACCAGGTGTTGAGTTTTGTAGTCGGCTGGAGTGAATATCACCTCCAGATGGCTTTGAGCAGCGAGTGGAGCTGGAGGCAGAACTTTGCAACCGTTCTTCATGGTGGTGTGGAAGGGAAGGCCTTAGGCAGCAGGTTCCTGGCACTTTACGTCCATTAGGTTGAACAGAAACCTGCCGTCTGGCCCCCTGGTATACGTGGTGGTTGACAGATGGTAAAGTATTTGATAGCCAGCTGCTACGAACACAACGTCCAGATGGCTCTGCACAGGTAGTAGAACCAGCAGCAGTACCTGGCAACTGTCCTCCCGGGTGGGTCCAGCCGGGCAGCCCTACGGTAAACGCCAATTACATAATCCGGCAAGGCATCATACGCCAATTATATAATCTTTTCTCCCCCTAATAATGAGGAACCGTTAGCACTAACAAACCTGAAGCACCACGTTACCCCGTTCCGGAGACCCAGGAATGTTCACCTCTAACACTTCAGTGTCTGCCGCCTGACCACAATTGTCAATTTGCAGAATTGCTGAAGCGTTCAGGGGCTACCAATATCTTGTGCAAGATGCGGATGATGGCCACGAAGCTGCAAGTGCTCAGCCTCCCAAAACTGTGTCCGACGGTATATTCAGCTTGCTAGGTTATGCCCCGGCACTTTTCCCTCACACAAACTTTCCTTCTAACCCCAGCTGAAACATCACCCTCTTGGGTAATTTGTGTTAATAATTGATTGGACTGGTGGGATAGTAAAGACTAACAGAAGGGTGGATGGAGAGGGAAGAGGATTGAAATGTACCTAAAAATGTTAGATGAACATTAACCCATGGGACACCACAACTAAATGTTCAAATTACTGGCCAGAAGAATGGTTTACCACTCTGAAGTGGTTAATGTACAGAGTTCTTAGGCTATACCTATTAGAAGGCCACCGCTGCAAGGTATAACATGTTAAACTTAAACTAAGTCCCTTCACCTGTTGTACTTGTGGAAATATACATACACTACATTATGACCAATTGCAATTCGAAAGTTTTCCCAAGTAACTTTAATCCCTCCATACCTGCAGTGCCGTTGTACAAGACCAATTTCTTGGGGTCTGGTTGACCATACCTGCAGTGCCGTTGTACTGAAGCACCCTCGTACATACCTGAAATTTCACATTATATTAAATACCTCAATACTAAATTGAACATATCCTCATTTAAAGATGAAGAAATAACTAGACAATCGCTCAGGTCAGACTTACTTTGATGCAAAAAGCAGGCTTATGCCACAATGGCATAACCCAACCTCAGACTTGAGTCTTCTACAGCCCGTTCTCAACGGCCAAGTGGTCGTTAACCCGGCAGCCAAACATGAACGTTCTCAACACAACGGCCAAGTGGACAAAAGTCTTTGGTCCGTATTTCAAAGATTGAAATCTGATCGTTAACAAACACCTTATAACTGCCAGAATTTAACTATAATAATAATTGTGTAAACTTTTTTACACCTGCTTTGGGTCGAACTGCCAATTTCACTATAAAGTTGACACTCAAGCCTCTGCTGTGGAACAGTTAATCACACGTCTCGACCAATAGACAAAGGTATTTTACTCTATTTTTTTACAAATGAGTAAACCAAAACAAATTGATATTTTTTAATAAAACTAACATCTTGTAACTATGCCTATTTAGATAATCAGCAAATATAGACTATTGCACCAATAGAATACAATGTGATAAAATAACTAATCATCTAGAGTAACTTGCCTGTAAGCCTGACGCAGGTAACCTCATGCACAGGACTGTCCAGGTGACTAATTTAGTAAAACCAATGAGGCGGGCGCTGAGCAGCACCTCTCCCCACGCCGGCCCGCCGCACCTCTTGACTAGCTTGGCCTGATGGGTCAACTACCTGTGACGTCATTCACCTCACCTGACATTAGTCCGCCTCACATACAAATAATTCACAAGTAAAGTCACTTCAACAATATTAATATAGAGTTTATTTCTATTAATGTGAAGTATGAGCAAGTGTGAGTATGTATTAAAATCACATACTTCACTACTGGACATTAAACCCACTACCACACCCACCTAGTAGCTTGGAAGCTCCATAACGCCTTCTGTAACTGTTATGTTGGGGTCTAGGCCAGGGGCCAGGTACAGCAACCGGTTATGGTGTTCAGCGTCGTGAGGAGTGTATTTACTGTGTGCCTGTAGGGTCGGGCTCACTATAGCCCGTGCTACATGGACATTCCCTTCCGGGTACCTAAATCTAAAACAACAAACGTTTCGGGTTGAACGCTTAGCTCTTGGACCCCGCCTTTCTAATCGCTGGTTGTGTAATTTACCGACTCCAGCCCTATTTTCCCTCTTTCATACTAAATGTGTTTTTTCTCTTCCTCTCACATCACCAGGAAGCAGCCCGCAGCAGTTGTATAACTCCCAGGTACCTATTTACTGCTAGATGAAAAGATAAATCAGGTGGAAAAAAACTGCCCATGTCCTCTGTCTCGCCCAGGAATCAAACCCTGGCCCTTAGGACAACGACCTCAGAGTGCTATACACTCTGTTGCAAGGACCTGTGCATGCGTGTATGTGTTTGTGCGGACTCGCATTAATGTACTCACCTAGATGTGCCTTCATGGTCAAGCTAGGCTTTTAGCCCCACCTTCTAAACATTCTTAGATTAATGCAATGTCTGTTTTATCCCGCTTTAATCATATTTACATATAAATTGTTTAATATAATTAACTTCAACGTTTAAACAGTTCCATTTATTGACAGCTCTGACACTGAAAAGTTCTGTCTGACGTCCATGTGACTCATTTGGATCTTTAATTTCTTTCTATGATCCCCTCGTTCTGCTGTTCTTTGCTTTGAACAATATTATTTTGTCTGCCTTGTCAATTTCCCTTAGAATTGTATATATTATCATATCCCCCTTCTCTCCCCTTTCCTATAGTGTGGTAAGGCCCAGTTCTCTGTCTTTCCTTAGAGCATAAACCCTTCAGCTCAGGAACGAGTTTCGTTGCATATCTTTGGACCTTTTCTAGTTTTTTCTTGTCCTTTTATAGGTAAGGGCTCCATGCTGGGGATGCACATTCATATGTGTGGGCCTCACCTTTCCTGTATATAGGGACCGGAAAGCCCTCCCTTGTCCAAATTTCTGAAGGATACACAAATGTTGGCCAAAATGGTTTATGGAGCTGTTATTCTGCTAATGTGGGCTTCTGGCATCACAAATGGCGTTATGTCCACTCCCAGGCCTTTCTTCTTTTCCGATAATATAATTTGTTTTCCTCTATATTTTTTATTGCTGTACTGGTCTTAGTGCGCCTGTTGTTGTTGTTTTAGATTCAGCTACTTGGAACAAGTTCCAAGTAGCACGGGCTATGGTGAGCCCGTAGGGGACTTACCTGGCACAGGAGCGGTGTGTGCGCCTGTTCCCTTCATAACTTTGCATTTGGCTGGGTTAAACTAACAGCCGTTTTTGAGAACATTTTTGAAGTATGTCCAAATTTGATTGAATGCTCACAATCTATCACAGTCCTGACTTCTCATTAGCTTTCCATTATTGGTAAATATTGATACAAGAGAATATTTCCTCTGTCAGATGATTGACATCAATTTTAAACAGTTGGGTCCTAGAAGCGACCCTTGTGGTACTCGAATTGTAACCCCCTCTCTACTTTGATGTATCTGTCCTTTTGATTCCTTCTTGAGATATATTCTCTGACCCACCTTAGGACTTTTCCTGTTACACCAGCCTGCTCCTCTAATTTGAGTAGGAGTCTTTCATGCATAGCCGTTGAAGTGCCACACGGCAGCATCTTGGGACCTCTCCTATTTCTTATATACATCAATGATCTGCCTAATGTCTCTAACATTCTGAAACCTATTTTGTTTGCTGATGATACTACTCATCTACTCTAACCCCAACCCACATACACTAAATGATGTTAATAATGAACTAAAAAAAGTCCACTTATGGATGTCAACCAATAAACTAACACTTAACATAGAGAAGACCTACTACATTTTATTTGGATGCAAATCTACAAATGCAATTCAGCTTCAGATAGATAATGTAAACATTAGCAATAAAAATGATGAAAAGTTTATTGGCCTATTCCTAGACAAGAGACTCGACTTCAGCACCCACATACAACACATAACTAAGAAAGTCTCTAAAACAGTTTGGATACTCTCCAAAATCAGATATTATGTAACTAACTCTGCTCTCATCTCTCTGTATTATGCACTAATCTATCCCTATCTTAATTATGGTATCTGTGCAACCACTGCAAACCACCTCAAGTCCATCATCACCCAGCAAAAATCTGCTATCAGAATAATAACAAATTCTGCTTTCAGACAACACTCAGCCTCCCTTGTTTAACTCCCTAAATATGCTAAACATAATCTCACTCCACAAATTTTCTTGTGTCAATTACATTTACAAAACCCTGTTCTTAAACGCAAATCCTGCTCTGAAACTCTCCCTGGACAGATGTAATAGGACCCATTATCACCACACCAGAATAAATATATTTTTGATATCCCAAGAATCAAACTTAATCTGTGTAAACACTATGCAAATAAAGGGACCCAGTTTTTGGAACTCACTCCCTAATGAATTGAAAAGCTGTCCGACTTTTGCGTCATTCAAAAACAAAACTAAAAAGTACCTAATCTCATCTGCATAGTTTTTTTACCTTGTTGCTTTAAAATTGCACTGTATCTATTGCTACCTAATCTCCCTATCTCTATGTACCCAATCCGAACATCTTTACCATTGTGATCATTGCTGTCTTCTTATATGTGCTATCAATCTGCTGTACGATGTCTGTTAATCTTGTTTAAATTACCAATCAAGTTGTCAATGTAATCAACCAGAGCTTTAATATACCAATGTGCTTTAATATACTTACTATTCTCTCTCATCTCATTTTTTTTCTTGCAATGTATCTGTTATCATTTTATTAATTCTGCTAGAATTTACCTACTTAAAATTATTTATTAGATTAGGGACCTGCCCGAAACGCTGCGCCTACTAGTGACTTTACAAGATTGTCAATACTATGCTATGCATTCTCTCTAACCCAATGTACATTCTTGTATATAAATAAATAAATAAATAAATAAATAAATAAAACTATACTAAAGTAATAACACTACAGTAAATTTCAAAAATTATACTATAACAAAATGAAGTAGATTAATTTGAGATACACAGGTATGCTGAAAGTAATAGTTTATACAAGTAAGTAATTATCAAAAGAAGGCACCAAACCGGGAACGCTATGTAGCACCATCAAATGCGCAGAATAATCAGAGGGCGCTAAATATCACCAAGGATGCCAATACGAGAACAAAAACGCATAAGGCGAACGATATCAAAAGTATCCGAGTCACCAAGAATTCTATTGAGGGACAGGTGACCGCGAGGGGGCGGTCGGAAAGAAAGACACACGCTCGTCCTGGAAGTCAGGACATTCAAGAAGGACATGCAAGACCGTAAGAGGGACAATGCAACAAGGACAATAAGGAGCAGGGCGGCGCTCCATCAAGTGACCATGGGTTAAGCGAGTATGGCCAATACGCAACCTCGCCAGAGCTGTTTCCCATCGCCGAATACGGTGGTAGGAGGACGGCCACGAGGAAACACAACATTTAAGAGTACGTTGTTTGTTATCAGTAACAGACAACCAAGAAGCCTGCCAACGGGTAAGGATGGAGGAATGGATAACCGGGGTAAAAGTCGGAATATGGAATACCTTTACGAGAGATGGGACAAGAGCGGACAGCTTCCTTCGCGGCAGCATCTGCATGCTCATTTAAAGACACACTAATATGGCTGGGAACCCAACAAAACTCAACCGACTTAAATTTAATTGTAAACAAGAAACAGCCAATGCTGGATCTCGACAACTACTGGATGAACCGGATTAAAGGACCCGAGAGCCATGAGGGCACTACGAGAGTCAACAACAACTACAAAGGAAGACTGACAACGAGAAAGCAGGAGACGAAGAGCATAGAGAATAGCATAACGCTCTGCTGTAAAGATGCTAGTCTCCAGAGGTAAGCGACATATAAGTGCGATCAGGAAAAACAACAGAGTAGCCAACACCGTCCGCAGACTTAGACCCATCGGTGAAGACAGAAACGGAGCGAGAGTAAGAAGAAAAGTGCTCAAGGAAAAGGCGTTTTAGAACCGTAGAGGGGGTAAAAGCTTTAGTGATACGGGTCAAGGATGTACAAAACCGCGGAAGAGGGACTCTCCACGGGGTCAAAGAAGGAACAACACGAGGAGAAACATTAGAAATACGAACGGAAAGAGAATCTTGTAGGCGAGATAACCGGACAGAAAGAGGGAGGTGGTGAAGAGGAACAGGAAACGCAGGAGGGGTAAAAGTTAAAGCACGACAGAGGCGAGAAGTAGGATGTTGTAAGGACCGCGCAAGATAGCGAACACAGTAGCGATCACGGCGGTCCTGGAGAGACAGGAAGCCAGTGTCAACATACAAGCTAAGGAGGGGAGTCGAACGAAAGGCACCAGAACTGAGGCGCAACCCAGTATGGTGCAAAGCATCAAGACGGCGAAGAGTAGAAGGAGAAGCAGACGAGTAAGCAGGGCAACCATAATCGAGCTTAGACAGGACGAGAGAGGAATGTAAAGCAAGGAGTGTGCGCCTATCTGCCCCCCAAGAAGTATGGGACAAGACCCGAAGTATCACCTGATCCAAAACTGTTTTAACATATCACCTCACCCAAATGCGAGTATATAAGACGAAAGCTGTTTAAATGATAGCATAGTAAAACTCTGTTTAGTGTTTGCAGGTTATTGTTGTGTGTGTGTAAACTAAAGTCTTTGAAAATGTATTAAGTTATTACGAAACGCAGTCAAGTGTCTTGTCAGACTAGAAATAAAAATGAATTTTGAAGAATTGATTTTTCAATTACCATCGACAGTAAAAAGAAACATAAGAAATATTGAGAAAATTCGTGCTAGAATTATTAATCTTACTTTTTCGGTCATATTTAATAACATATGTTTGCAAGAAAGACTGCTAGGACTAGTAGTAGAAAGACTACTATGCAAGGCAAATCGGGCCTTGCATAGTAGGCTGAGAAGTGCGTTCTGGCTAAAAAAATTGTATATTATAAATAATATATATATATATATATATATATATATATATATATATATATATATATATATATATATATATATATATATATATATATATATATATATATGTCATACCTAGTAGCCAGAACGCACTTCTCAGCCTACTATGCAAGGCCCGATTTGCCTAATAAGCCAAGTTTTCATGAATTAATGTTTTTCGACTACCTAACCTACCTAACCTAACTTTTTCGGCTACCTAACCTAACCTAACCTATAAAGATAGGTTAGGTTAGGTTAGGTAGGGTTGGTTAGGTTCGGTCATATATCTACATTAATTTTAACTCCAATAAAAAAAAAATTACCTC
>NW_025553486.1:0-25638 GCF_020424385.1 Procambarus clarkii
AACGGGGAAATTCGTGTCAGTGTTAAGGCAATTTCCCATGTTGGTGTGAGACGCTATTGTTGGGCGTGTCACCTGGGTATGAACGCTTCACTTCACCGGGGAGTCGAGGGTGCGAACTCAGCCGTGTTGAGTGGGAGGGGTTCGAGTGTGCGCCAATTTTCCGTATAAGTACTACGGTCAGGAACTACCGCCGCCTACGCCACCCGGGACGAGCCAGCCACCTATAGCGGGGTGCCTGATGTATGGGAATGGTGTGTAAAGCCGGCAGTGTGAATGAGTAAGTACCTATGTGTGTATTTCGGTGATTAGTGGTCTCTAAAGCTTGAATTCGAGGTCAAGTGTTCCGTCACATTGTCACGCAGCACCTGTTCAGGTGGAGTGATTTGTGGGCGAGGAGATTAATCACCTGTGTTGTCATCTTGTCAGTCCAGAGGGAAGTCTGGTGTACACAGACGTACAGTGTGTGTGTGTGTGTGTGGGTACACACGGGGAACAGGATACATAGTTTAGCCAAGGACGGAGAGGATGTCCATGTAATAAATTCTTTTATTTCATTGTGGTAATCATTTTTGATCGTCCGTGGGACGGAGTGATATCATTTCCATGTGTTGTCTTGCAGGTGTGGAATTCCAACACTGAGCGCTCAGGTATGTGTAACGCCAGTGATTCCTGGCAATGATTATTGTGGAGTGTGCCACAGTGTGGCTTAAATTTCTTGTATTGTTCCCAGGGCCGTGACAAGTGTGATTTATATAAATATATATATTGTGGTTGCAGTATTAATTAACGTAATTTTGGTGAGGTTTGGTGAGTGACGAGGCCGTCTAGAGAGACCGCCCCCGCTCTGTCGAATAACGTAACTCTCGAGTGTTTATCGGCATGCGTGACCGATAAATCACTCACCCATGTGATTTAAGGAGTGTGAGATTCTCCTTAGTGTTCCCAATAACGTTTGATAGCTGTAGGCTACATGTGTCAGCGGTAATTATATATATATATATATAATCGTAGTGTCACGGTGCCCAGTATTATTGTGTTATTTACTGTGTGGTGATTGCAATATAGTGACCTATGTTCTAGGGGTCATTTGCAGCAGTAAGTAAGTAAGTGTGTGCAGTATCCTAATATTTGGAAATTGGAACTTGCCGTGTGTGTTATTGCAAAGGGGGTTGTTATTTGATGGTGATTGTTGCTAGTGTTGAGCAATCACCGGATGTGATTGCAGTCCAGTAAAACCATTGTGGGGCAGTGTTCTAGAGGGTTCATGTCCTGTATGTTATTTTTCTAGATTCTGCAGTATTGTCATAGCAACCGGATTGTAACGTAAATCACTGTGATTTGTTAGTGTGATTTGTCATTGTCGTGGGGGAACTCGGCTGTAGACGAGTACTTGGGTACAAATATATTCTCCTGGTTATCTGGTTGGACATCGAAGTCCAGTATTCAGTGAGGTGATTGCGAGGCAATTAATATAACGTAACCAAGGGAACGCCCATTGCTTTAAGAGAATTTGTTCTTTGACAATTTGAGTAACGTAGAATGCGTTTGGGTTAATTTACTTTCCTGTAAGCAGCTACGGTAGTCTCGAGGAGCCTAGCCATCAGCCAGATAAGAATTAGAGTATTGTCTGTCGTAATTAACGGTCAGTGGACCGGGTAATTGACGTGTTTCAGGAAGTCAAAGTAATTAATCTCGATCCTTGTTTGATCGACTCACACGAAGGCTACATTGTTCCATTAACGTAACGTCGTTATCTGCCCGGAAGTACCAGCATTTGATTGACTCGTGAGAGGAGTAACGTCATTTTAGAATAACGTAAACGTGGGGCTAATTACTGTTATTAGTCGCCTGAATTGGTCTGAGTATGGAAGGCTTAGACGGAATTCATACCTTAATGTAAATTGCTGAGCCAGTGTGAAAGGTTGCGTATTTTAATTGTTTAATTATTGATCTTGAGGATAGTAATTAATTACTCTAAAGGTAATCACGAGTGATTACCGTTCTAACTATATCAGCTTAACTGTACAGTTGTGGTGAACAAAATATACACATACTTATATATAACGTCTGTATATAGTGTAATAACACCACAACTGGTATTGTTGAGGGAGAAAGTTTAGTGCGTGTGACCTTGAATGAGTGAGGGAGCCGCCAGCCGCCATCTGTGTATAGCGACGACTCTTAGTGCCTGAACTAACTATATCAGCTTAGCTGTACAGTTGTGGTGAACAAAATATATACATACTTATATATAACGTCTGTATATAGTGTAATAACACCACAAATGGTATTGTTGGGAGAGAGAGTTTAGTGCGTGTGACCTTGAATGAGTGAGGGAGTCGCCAGCCGCCATCTGTGTATAGCAACGACTCTTAGTGCCTGAACTAACTATATCAGCTTAGCTGTACAGTTGTGGTGAACAAAATATACACATACTTATATATAATGTCTGTATATAGTGTAATAACACCACAACTGGTATTGTTGGGGGAGAAAGTTTAGTGCGTGTGTTGAGGGAGTGGCAGCGAGTGGCTGGCTGGTGTGTGGCGGTAACTCCTCGTTGCTTTTCGACTCTCAATACCAACTTAGTGGTTCGTTATGGTGACCAAAACATGCCAATACTTATATATATCCTGTGTATAGAGTGTAATAGCAGCAAAACTATTTGTTTATTGTTTTAAAAACATAATAATTGAATCACTAATATGCACATCATACTTTTGAGTATAGCGATTATTAACCACTTTTATTATATAAATATATTACAATACACACTATTGAATAATATTACTGCAAAAAAACTAAGAAAAAATCAATCGGAGACATTGAAACAATTTAGTAATAATATCTTTGTGGCAACTCCCATCTGTCAACACGGGTGACGCTGACCGGGTCTGACGACCGCTCTGTCAACGCCCACTTTTTGCCAGACTTCCTCGGTCAATTGCGCCCAAAATATGTCACCTACGATTTTTTTTCCGTGCTCAGGGGACACAAATTAACATGTTTAGAAGACGAAAAAAAAAAAATTGATTTTTTTTTTTCTTGCGCACAGGGGTGTAAATGTCCCAAGGACCCCTGAGCAGTGTAAGGGTTAATACCCGACGCCGAGGGAATATATGTGGTTGTAAATAATGCAACGTATAGGAGTAAGGCCTTTTCAGATAGTCCTTTACATCGGCTAGAGTTATACTAGAGTTAATTAATTTGGCGGCCTTATACAACCTCTGTACCCCTTCAAGCCCCCCGCTAGATGAGGGGTCATTATATACTCGTTCCAGTACACCTTTCTTGCTCACCATTGGTAAACTGTCTCATAGGGCGCTTCGTGAACAATATTACCGCGTAATGTTATAGTAGAGGGAGTGTTCGAGCCCAAATCTACTAGCAAATAGCCGTAGGGTTGGCTATTAACTTTCTTATATAACTCAACAAATTTCTTAGAATCCTGTTTCCCAAATATTTGTCGTCCGAGTGTTTCAATTTGTGACAGGTCTCGTGATTTAACCAATATGAAATGAGAGGCATTTAAACTAATATTCCTCGAATATTTATCAGGAAAAAATATATTTTGAATAATCAATATGACGGAAACCATGAAATGTCGGCCCCTAGTAAACATGTCTGATACGATTTTTGAATTCGCTGACTCTGTAAAAAGGTCATCATAGATTACTAAGATATGCGAGTCATTATCCACTCGCTCTTCCGCAGGATAAATAATGGTTGAATGCTCGATCAATTTCCTTTTAATTTGTGGATCTGATCGTAATTCGGAGTAACCTCCTCCGCATATAATTATTGAGAACTTGTGCTGATACTTCCTTACAAGTTTACTGCACAAGTAGGATTTTCCGCTGTTTGAATAACCAGCAATAATAACACGAGATGATTCTCTGAAAATATCTAGATGTTCCTCATGGATTATATCATATCAACTGTCCATGATTAATGCTTCGTTAAGACTGCTAAAAACTAAGGAAATGTGGTGGTATTTATACAAACAAAAATTAGTCATTTACAGGTGTTTATTCACATATTTTTATGTTCAGCAACATTTTTTAAAACTAATCATAGTTCTTACAGTTCACAAACAATAAAAATAATAATGCTAATACTAATAATATTTAACATCCTATTCATTTAGTATAATTTGGACCATTTATCTTAATACTAACTAAATTGTACAACATAAAATCTAGTGAGGGTTGAATAGTTTCTGAGCTGCAGCATTATGTTTGCTCCAGGGGTGGAATATTGGGTAGAGTCTCTGTGGTTGCTCTACTTCCACTTCCTCCTCCATAAACACTTCTTCCATCTCCTCCTCTCCCACTTCTACATCCATCTCATCATCATTGTTATTGGGAATATCTGGATGACCATACGCTTGGGACTATGTGGGGCTTAAAATATAACGTTTATCGTCAAATGCGGCCAATCCTCGACAGGTGCTGCGACATGTACAAATCTTTCCTTGCACGTTGCGTATAGATCTCGACACAAACCTGATTGAAGTGTTTGTTTCAAGAGTGTGCTGAAACGAGTCGTGTGAGAGTTTCTCTTGTAGGTGGTATGGTACGCCCTCACACTTACAAGTGTTCTCCATCATGCGTGGTGAACGAATATGTTTTAGGTCTGTGAGCAATTAACTGGTTAATAATCTTAGAGCCTATTTCAGACTTGAGCAATCCTAGTTCAATTCTCGTGCTTTAGAGTAGGATGGATGTGTGCCATTAAAATTACTAAAATCCATACAGTCGAAGAGAGGAGACTTATTCAACTCTTCAAACACATCCTGACAGTCCAGTTTAATGATGAAAGAGTCTGTGTCTGTTTATAACAGACTTGCTTTATCCCCATACGCAGGTTTGACAACATCATACCAGAACTCATAGAGACGCCTCTTAGCAATTTGAAGTATATGATAACCCAAATACGTAGGAGTGTTGACTAGGAGAGACTTCTGCGTGATAGTACATATCACACGATCCTTACTTAACAAAAGACTCCGCTTGAAGAATGGGTTTTGAGCATGTTTCAGGAAATGTCTACGATCTGTGACCAAATAGTGTTTGTTCCCATATTTAGATACATCTGTGAGACTCTTTCCATATATAGAGTTTGATACGAGTTTGAAAGCCATTTTTTTTTTATCGCACATTTGGTGCTGGCACGTTCACGAACATTGGTTTCAATGAAGTCTTTAAGGTAGCTCTCCTGCTCGAATTCATAGATGTTGTGAACTTTAGCTACTTCTAATCCAATGCGCATGAGCAACTGTAACAAGTCCAGACTAACCAGGTAGTCTTTCTGAGGAAGGTGAGAAGCAATTAATTTAGTTTTGTTTTTAGGCAGACCGCGACTTTCTTCTGTAAGAATATTCTTACTGTAGGGTGTAATTCCGACGAAGTAAATCATATAACAATGGGTCTCACACAACATCAAGTTCAACTTTCGATTTAAGTAAGAATGCATCCCAAGCAAATGAGGGTAAAGAAATGTAGTGGGAAATGTCTAATTTGTAGAGAACAAGCATGGTATCTCGCCAGACTGTGAACACATCAACTAGCAAACCTGTGTCCACTCTGAGGTAAAGGAGTAGATACTCCCCTATGTTGCGACATTTAGCCAAATAAAAAATTTCTAATGATTGTTTATAATCTTTTTCTGTCAACTCTTCGTCTTTTAGTGTATTGTAAAGTAAGTAAGTAAGTAATTATCAAAAGAAGGCACCAAACCGGGAAGGCTATGTAGCACCATCAAATACGCAAAATAATCAGAGGGCGCTAAATATCACCAAGGATGCCAATACGAGAACAAAAACGCATAAGGCGAACGATATCAAAAGTATCCGAGTCACCAAGAATTCTATCGAGGGACAGGTGACCGCGAGGGGCGGTCGGAAAGCAAAACATACGCTCGTCCTGGAAGTCAGGACATTCAAGAAGGACATGCACGACCGTAAGAGGGACAATGCAACTAGGACAATAAGGAGCAGGGCGGCGCTCCATCAAGTGACCATGGGTTAAGCGAGTATGGCCAATACGCAACCTCGCCAGAGCTGTTTCCCACCGCCGGTTACGGTGGAAGGAGGACTGCCACGAGGAAACACAACATTTAAGAGTACGTAGCTTGTTACCAGTAACAGACAACCAAGAAGCCTGCCAACGGGTAAGGACTGAGGAATGGATAACCGGGTAAAAGTCGGAATACGGAATGCCCTTACGAGAGATGGGACAAGAGCGGACAGCTTCCTTGGCGGCAGCATCCGCACGCTCATTTAAAGACACATAGTGTATTGTAAAACTTATCGCGAGAAGGAAGGTGTGGTTCATCTAACACAGTCATAGAGGATAAATAATCATAGCAGAATGATTGTTTACCCTTCAGCAGTTTTGGGATAGCCGCTTTATTTACACCTTTTAACATAGTCAAAGTGAATGTGGTAGGTTTCCCACTATCAATATGATCCTTTGCTATTCTTCCTAGCGAGCCGTTGAGAAGGGCTAAACTATCCAAAAATCTTAAGTTGTTCACATCAACTTTCATAAATTTAAATCCATCCCTAGCTAATATAACTATTTCACTTCCTGGTCTGTCTTTCATCTCGTTTAGGATTACTCCTAAATCATAGGAAGCGTTGTGAGAAAAAGTGTATAGGAACTTGTATGAATTTATACACTGCAAATTACATCTATCACAGTAAGCTGCTTGATAATTGTGGAATCTTACTGTGTGGTCGCGATGACGGACTTTGATTACATCTTCACCGTTAATAGGTTCATCACAGAGTTCACAGGCAGTTTTTGTCTCAAATATCGCCTGCTGTTGCTGCGACATGTGAAGTTCATAGGATACTATCCCCCTTCTTGATTCTAGCCCATGACGCTTCTAGCGTGGTTACAAAGTGATTGACTGCATCCTTACCCAAATAAGCGTCATTCTCAACAATATTAATCTGTCTGTCAATGATGATGTACACATACGCTACTGCGTTGTGACGTGATTCTATCATTCCCTTAGGGTTCGAGCGATCTAACATGCACTCAAAGTCATAAAAGCACATGTGACTAGGACTATATCCCCATCCGTAGTTACGGAAAGTAATCTTCATCTCTGGTGGGTAAAATTTGAGAGTCTGATGTACTTTGCATGTACTTTCATGACTGCATGCGATCTGCTGGGAGTGATGTCAAACAACAATGACAAAAGCTGTGGTGTGAAGGGAACTTTTTGGGGCGGGAGTTAATATTCAACACATATTGGTTGAAATCCTTAATTAATACTAAGTGTTAAGCTTCCAACATCAGCAATAGTATGACATCTGTATATCCCCCTCTTCCCTTCCTAGCTAGTGTAATGTAGTGCCGTTGTCGTCTAGCATTTTCATCTCTTTCTAGTGAATAGATGAATATACTGACTTTATTAATTTTCTCTACCTTGTGAATATCCTCAAACGTCACTGCAGAATTGACATCTGCTGGCCAATTAATGTGTCTGAGACACCACCTAGCATTCACAGATCTAGCACAGATATTATCTAGATGCATCCCCTTAGCTAAACATTTATAAGTGGCAACACACTGCATAAGTCAAATATCAGCCTCTCCCTCTGGAATGAAAACCAACTGCTTTCCACGCAACCCTTCAGGATAGTCTACGTGTGAGCCTAATCTTATCGGATGTTCAATCTGACCACAGTTAATGTAAATCCCGGTGAGCCGCTCAACCAAGACATTGGAGCCCTCCCTCTCTTCCAAGTACTGGGATATTTTCCCTGTCAATTCGTCAGCCCAAAAATTAATAAGTGTATCTACTTCCTCTCGAGTTATTGTTCGCCCCTCACCTCGTATGGGAAAGCCGTCGTTATTTAAAGGATCCAATAGATTCTTTTCCTCACTGTCTTGTACATTTAAATTCCGCACAGTTAGAGTGATGTCTGGGTAAATTAGGAGTGATGGGTGTTGTGGGGAGAAAAGTGATCGAATCTCATTAATGAAATATTCACTCTATGTTCTCAGATAGAGTCCTGGGGAGGTGTTAACATGCTCTGGTATGGAGAATGAAAGCCGAACATACCCGCCATTATAGTTATCAATTCGATCCAGCAGCTGAAGTTGAATTTCTACCGTAGGTGGGGGAGAGGGAGAGAGCGCTGGTGGGGGTGATGGGAGAGGGGCTAGAGGGGGTGGGGGGTGGTGATAGTCCCCCTCCGAGATGAATGGGCGAGACTGCATGGTCAGCTATTATGCCAGACTGTGCTAAATAGACAGAATTGTCAGATGCTGACGAGAAAAGGTCAAGGTCTGCTGAGCTGTTGTCTGAGTCAAGGCTATTCTCACGAACTGTGATGTTAACGGTAGTGTTCTCCCCACTGCTGCTGCTGCTGCTGATAGATTGAGGTATGGGGCTGGGGGAGGAATGGGTTATCTTGAGAGATTATCTTGAGATGATTTCGGGGCTTTAGTGTCCCCGCGGCCCGGTCCTCGACCAGGCTTCCACCCCCAAGAAAGCAGCCCATGACAGCTGACTAACACAACACCCAGGTACCTATTTTATTGCTAGGTAACAGGGGCATAGGGTGAAAGAAACTCTGCCATTTGTTTCTCGCCGGCGCCCGGGATCGAACCCGGGACCACAGGATCACAAGTCCAGTGTGCTGTCCGCTCGGCCGACCGGCTACCCCCCCCCCCCTCAATGGGGAATTGAGTGAGCACGTGAACGTGCCCATCCCTCCCTCCCTGTGGGCTGAGGGGTGGGAGCCGAGTAAGGGTAATGACAGCTCTGTTGTGCTGGCTGTGTCCATCTCACTGTTGCTCTCAGCGCTGGTGGATACCAAGTCTATGCACACCGGTGTAGAATCTGTAAAAAGAAAAACATATTATCTCTAGAAAGAAAGAAAGAATGAAAGCATATATATATATATATATATATATATATATATATATATATATATATATATATATATATATATATATATATATATATATATATATATATATATATATATATATATATATATATATAAGTATATTTTGGTAGCAGTCTTTCCTGTAGACATATATTATTAAATATGACCGAAAAAGTAAGATTAATAATTCTAACACGAATTTTCTCGATCATTCTTGTTTCTTTTCACTGTTGATGGTAATTCAAACATCGATTCTCCAAAATTCATTTTTATTTCTAGTCTGATGCGACACTTGAGCGCGTTTCATAAAACTTATTACATTTTCAAAGACTTTAGTTTACACAAACACACACAACTTTAACTGAATAGAGCTTAAACATCTTTCGAGTTTTTATACCTACATTTGAGTGAAGTGACATGTTAGAATAGTTTTGGATGAGGTGAAAATAAACTTTTAACACATGACAGAACACGAAACAATAAAATACAAACATGTATTAAAAGTAGGTAACTGCAGAAGGCCTATTTTTATTGGCCCATATTTCTTGATGCTTCTATATTGGAGCGGAGTCTTGAAGTGGGTAGAATATAGTTGTGCATTAATTGGCTGTTGATTGCTGGTGTTGACTTCTTGATGTGTAGTGCCTCGCAGACGTCGACCCGCCTGCTATCACTGAATCTATCGATGATTTCTGTGTTGTTTGCTAAGATTTCTCTGGTGATGGTTTTGTTGTGGGAAGAGGCTATATGTTCCTTAATGGAGCCCTGTTGCTTATGCATCGTTAAACGCCTGGAAAGAGATGTTGTTGTCTTGCCTATATACTGAGTTTTTTGAGGCTTACAATCCCCAAGAGGGCATTTGAAGGCATAGACGACGTTGGTCTCTTTTAAAACGTGCTTTGTGTCTAGAGAGTTTCTCATGAGTAGGCTGGCCGTTTTTTTGGTTTTTAGAGTAAATTGTCAGTTGTATCTTCTGATTTTTGTCTGTAGGGATAACGTTTCTACTGACAATATCTTTCAGGACCCTTTCCTCCATTTTATGGGCTGTGGAAAAGAAGTTCCTGTAAAATAGTCTAATAGGGGATATAGGTGTTGTGTTAGTTGTCTCTTCAGAGGTTGCATGGCGTTTCACTTTCCTTCTTATGATGTCTTCCACGAAACCATTGGAGAAGCCGTTGTTGACTAGGACCTGCCTTACCCTACAAAGTTCTTCGTCGACTTGCTTCCATTCTGAGCTGTGGCTGAGGGCACGGTCGACATAAGCGTTAACAACACTCCTCTTGTACCTGTCCGGGCAGTCACTGTTGGCATTCAGGCACATTCCTATGTTTGTTTCCTTAGTGTAGACTGCAGTGTGGAAAACTCCGCTCCTTTCCATGACTGTTACATCTAGAAAGGGCAGCTTCCCATCCTTCTCCATCTCGTAAGTGAAACGCAACAAAGAATTCTGCTCAAATGCCTCCTTCAGCTCCTGCAGATGTCTGACATCAGGTAACTGTGTAAAAATGTCGTCAACATACCTGCAGTATATGGTCGGTTTCAAGTTCATTTCGACTAAGACTTTTTGCTCCATGGTACCCATGTAGAAGTTTGCAAACAGGATACCTAGGGGAGAACCCATGGCGACCCCATCTACTTGCTTATACATGTGTCCATCCGGGGCTCAAGAAGGGTGCCTCTTTAGTACAAGCTTGGAGTAGTTTTCTTAGACTGTTTTCTGGTATGTCAAGAGGAGTACAGGCCGGATCACGGTACACTCTGTCGGCTATCATCCCGATTGTTTCATCCACAGGTACGTTGGTAAACAGAGATTCTACATCCAACGAGGCTCTTATCCCTGTGTCCCGTGTTCCCTGCAGCAAGTCAACAAATTCCTTTGGAGCCTTCAGGCTGAAGGCGCAAGGGACATAATGAGTCAGCAAGCCGTTGAGTCGTTTCGCCAGACTGTACTTGGGTGTGGGTATCTGGCTGATGATTGGCCGAAGTGGGTTTCCAGGCATGTGTGTATTGACATTTCCATACGCATATCCAGGTTTGAATACGCATGGAAATGTCAAGACACACAAGCCTCGAAACCCACTTAAGCCAATCATCAGCCAGATACCCACACCCACGTACAGACTGGCGAAATGACTCAACGGCTTGCTGACTCCTTATGTCCCTTGCGCCTTCAGCCTGAAGTCTCCAAAGGAATTTGTTGACTTGCTGCGGGGAACATGGGCCACAGGGATAAGAGCCTCGTTGGACTGACAATTTACTATAAAACCAAAAAAACGGCCAGCCTACTCATGAGAAACTCTCCAGACACAAAGCAGAACGTTTTAAAAGAGACCAACGTCGTCTATGCCTTCAAATGCCCTCTTGGGGATTGTAAGCCTCAAAAAACTCAGTATATAGGCAAGACAACAACATCTCTTTCCAGGCGTTTAACGATGCATAAGCAACAGGGCTCCATTAAGGAATATATAGCCTCTTCCCACAACAAAACCATCACCAGAGAAATCTGGTGATGGTTTACAGTCTCCGTGGTGTAGTGGTAAGACACTCGCCTGGCGTTCCGCGAGCGCTATGTCATGGGTTCGTATCCTGGCCGGGGAGGATTTACTGGGCGCAATTCCTTAACTGTAGCCTCTGTTTAACGCAACAGTAAAATGTGTACTTGGATGAAAAAACGATTCTTCGCGGCAGGGGATCGTATTCCAGGGACCTGCCCGAAACGCTATGCGTACTAGTGGCTGTACAAGAATGTAACAACTCCTGTATATATCTCAAAAAAAAAAGAAAAAAAAAATCCTAGCAAACAACACAGAAATCATTGATAGATATAGCGATAGCAGGCGGCTCGACGTCTGCGAGGCACTACACATCAAGAAGTCAACACCAGCAATCAACAGCCAATTAATGCACAACTATATTCTACCCACTTCAAGACTCTACTCCAATATTGAAGCATCAAGAAATATGGGCCAATAAAAATAGGCCTTATGCAGTTACCTACTTTTAATACTTGTTTGTATTTTTTTGTTTCGTGTTCTGTCTTGTGTTAAAAGTTTATTTTCACCTCATCCAAAACTATTGTAACATGTCACTTCACCCAAATGTAAGTATAAAAACTCGAAAGATGTTTAAGCTCTATTCAGTTAAAGTTGTGTGTGTTTGTGTAAACTAAAGTCTTTGAAAATGTAATAAGTTTTTCGAAACGTGCTCAAGTGTCGTGTCAGACTAGAAATAAAAATGAATTTTGGATAATTGATCTTTGAATTATCATCAACAGTGAAAAGAAACGTAAGAAAGATCGAGAAAATTCGTGTTAGAATTATTAATCTTACTTTTACAGTCATATTTAATAATATATATATATATATATATATATATATATATATATATATATATATATATATATATATATATATATATATATATATATATATTTATATATATATATATATATATATATATATATATATATATATATATATATATATATATATATTGAGTGAGGTGAATGGGGTGAGGTGGTATTTAATAAGGTATTAATTTCATCAACACAAGACAGAACACGAAACAATGGGTATTGAATAGAAGTGATTGTAGAAAGCCTATTGGTACATATTTCTTGATGCTTCTATATTGGAGCGGAGTCTTGAGGTGGGTAGAATATAGTTGTGCATTAATTGGCTGTTGATTGCTGGTGTTGACTTCTTGATGTGTAATGCCTCGCAAACGTCAAGCCGCCTGCTATCGCTGTATCTATCGATGATTTCTGTGTTGTTTACTAGGATTTCTCTGGCGATGGTTTGGTTGTGGGAAGAGATTATATGTTCCTTAATGGAGCCCTGTTGCTTATACATCGTTAAACGCCTAGAAAGAGATGTTGTTGTCTTGCCTATATACTGGGTTTTTTGGAGCTTACAGTCCCCAAGAGGGCACTGGAAGGCATAGATGACGTTAGTCTCTTTTAAAGCGCTCTGTTTTGTGTCTGGAGAGTTTCTCATGAGTAGGCTAGCCGTTTTTCTGGTTTTATAGTAAATCGTCAGTTGTATCCTCTGATTTTTGTCTGTAGGGATAACGTTTCTATTAACAATATCTTTCAGGACCCTTTCCTCCGTTTTATGAGCTGTGGAAAAGAAGTTCCTGTAAAATAGTCTAATAGGGGGTATAGGTGTTGTGTTGGTTGTCTCTTCAGAGGTTGCATGGCGTTTCACTTTTCTTCTTATGATGTCTTCAACGAAACCATTGGAGAAGCCGTTGTTGACTAGGACCTGCTTTATCCTACAGAGTTCTTCGTCGACTTGCTTCCATTCTGAGCTGTGGCTGAGAGCACGGACGACATATGCGTTAACAACACTCCTCTTGTACCTATCTGGGCAGTCGCTTTTGGCATTTAGGCACATTCCTATGTTCGTTTCCTTAGTGTAGACTGCAGTGTGGAAACCTCCGCTCTTTTTCATGACTGTTACATCTAGAAAGGGCAGCTTCCCATCCTTTTCCATCTCGTAAGTGAAACGCAGCACGGAACTCCGCTCAAATGCCTCCTTCAACTCCTGCAGACCGGCCATATACCTGCAGTATATGGCCGGTTTCATGTTCATGTCGACTAAGACTTTTTGCTCGATGGTACCCATGTAGAAGTTTGCAAACAGGACACCTAGGGGAGAACCCATGGTGACCCCATCTACTTGCTTATACATGTGCCCATCCGGGCTCAAGAAGGGTGCCTCTTTAGTACAAGCTTGGAGTAGTTTCCTTAGGATATTTTCTGGTATGTCAAGAGGAGTACAGGCTGGATCACGATACACTCTGTCGGCTATCATCCCGATTGTCTCGTCCACTGGTACGTTAGTGAACAGCGATTCTACGTCCAACGAGGCTCTTATTCCTGTGGCCCGTGTGCCCCGCAGTAAGTCAACAAATTCCTTTGGCGACTTCAGGCTGAAGGCGCAAGGGTCATAAGGCGTCAGCAGGCCGTTGAGTCGCTTCGCTAGTCTGTACATTGGTGTGGGTATCTGGCTAATGATTGGCCGAAGTGGGTTTCCAGGCTTGTGTGTCTTGACATTTCCAGATGCATATCCAGGTTTATATTCTCCAATAATCTTTGGCAGGTGGAGTCCTGATTTCTTGGCGTTCACAGTTTCGATTAGTCTGTTGACCTTTGCTTTCAATTCGGCTGTAGTGTCCTTCGTTACCCTTTGGAATTTAGTTTGGTCAGAGAGTATGAGGTTCATTTTCGCCAGATATTCGTCTTTTTTAAGAATGACGTATATTGGCAGTATATAGGCAAGACAACAACATCTCTTTCTAGGCATTTAACGATGCATAAGCAACAGGGCTCCATTAAGGAACATATAATCTCTTCCCACAACCAAACCATCGCCAGAGAAATCCTAATAAACAACACAGAAATCATCGATAGATACAGCGATAGCAGGCGGCTTGACGTTTGCGAGGCATTACACATCAAGAAGTCAACACCAGCAATCAACAGCCAATTAATGCACAACTAAATTCTGCCCACCTCAAGACTCCGCTCCAATATAGAAGCATCAAGAAATATGGACTAATAGGCTTTCTACAATCACTTCTATTCAATACCCATTGTTTCATGTTCTGGCTTGTGTTGACGAAATTAATACCTTATTAAATACCACCTCACCCCATCCACCTCACTCAAATGTAGATATAAACAAAATCGGAGATGTGTAAGTTCTATTCAGTTGTGTATGTGTTAACTAAAGTCTTTGAAAATGTAATAAGTTTTACGAAACACGCTCAAGTGTCGCGTCAGACTAGAAATAAAAATGAATTTTGGAGAATTGATTTTTGAATTACCACCAACAGTGAAAAGAAATGTACGAAAGATTGAGAAAATTCGTGTTAGAATTATTAATCTTACTTTTTCGGTCATATTTAATAATATATGTCTACAGGAAAGACTGCTACCAAAATATACTAATATTAAAACGCACGACCCAGCAGCAAGGAATCAAGCCTTCACGATAAAATATCGCCAGGATCTGATTCGTGATCAGATATACAAGGCAGAGAATGAAATCAAAGACAACAAAACGCAACTACTTCATGCTACGAACGAGTGGAGAAATAGCAACATCGACGAAAGTATCTGTACCCGCATTGAACAACACCTCGAAATCCTCACAGACCGACATCACCTCAGCACTGAAACAAGGATTATCAAGAAACTAACAACGTTATATGGAGGACCTATGGCAATTCCACGACCAAGAGATGGCTTCCTGAACCTTGCAGGAATTAACCTCACTGAGGACCAAGTCACTCTCCTAAATCTGGGTATAAACTGTCACGTTATGTCCAGACCGAGTGAGATGGCCCGGAAAGTGGAGTTGGAAATTCTGTTGGACGACATATTCGACCTCGAGACACAAAAGAAGGTCACTACCAAAGATACCTTACAAGCAGAACTTATTGCGGAAGGAGGAAAGAATCGAGGCAATTACAGAAGCACCATACTGTCCCCCGAGCTCAAAGCGGAAGCAAAAAACCTTCGTGAGAACAAGGAGATAGTTGTCAAAAGAGGTGACAAGTCGCCAATATACGTCATTCTTAAAAAGACGAATATCTGGCGAAAATGAACCTCATACTCTCTGACTAAACTAAATTCCAAAGGGTAACGAAGGACACTACAGCCTAATTGAAAGCAAAGGTCAACAGACTAATCGAAACTGTGAACGCCAAGAAATCAGGACTCCACCTGCCAAAGATTATTGGGGAATATAAACCTGGATATGCGTATGGAAATGTCAAGACACACAAGCCTGGAAACCCACTTCGGCCAATCATTAGCCAGATACCCACACCCACGTACAGACTAGCGAAGCGACTCAACGTCCTGCTGACTCCTTATGTCCCTTGCGCCTTCAGCCTGAAGTCGCCAAAGGAATTTGTTGACTTACTGCAAGGCACACGGGCCACAGGAATAAGAGCCTCGTTGGACGTAGAATCGCTGTTCACTAACGTACCAGTGGACGAGACAATCGGGATGATAGCCGACAGAGTGTATCGTGATCCAGCCTGTACTCCTCTTGACATACCAGAAAATATCCTAAGGAAACTACTCCAAGCTTGTACTAAAGAGGCACCCTTCTTGAGCAAGGATGGGCACATGTATAAGCAAGTAGATGGGGTCGCCATGGGTTCTCCCCTAGGTGTCCTGTTTGCAAACTTCTACATGGGTACCATCGAGCAAAAAGTCTTAGTCGACATGAACATGAAACCGGCCATATACTGCAGGTATATGGCCGGTCTGCAGGAGTTGAAGGAGGCATTTGAGCGGAGTTCCGTGCTGCGTTTCACTTACGAGATGGAAAAGGATGGGAAGCTGCCCTTTCTAGATGTAACAGTCATGGAAAAGAGCGGAGGTTTCCACACTGCAGTCTACACTAAGGAAACGAATATAGGAATGTGCCTAAATGCCAAAAGCGACTGCCCAGATAGGTACAAGAGGAGTGTTGTTAACGCATATGTCGACCGTGCTCTCAGCCACAGCTCAGAATGGAAGCAAGTCGACGAAGAACTCTGTAGGGTAAGGCAGGTCCTAGTCAACAAAGGCTTCTCCAATGGTTTCGTCGAAGACATCATAAGAAGAAAAGTGAAACGCCATGCAACCTCTGAAGAGACAACCAACACAACACCTATACCCCCCTATTAGACTATTTTACGAGAACTTCTTTTTCACAGCTCATAAAACGGAGGAAAGGGTCCTGAAAGATATTGTTAATAGAAACGTTATCCCTACAGACAAAAATCAGAGGATACAACTGACGATTTACTATAAAACCAGAAAAACGGCCAGCCTACTTATGAGAAACTCTCCAGACACAAAACAGAACGCTTTAAAAGAGACTAACGTCGTCTATGCCTTCAAATGCCCTCTTGGGGACTGTAAGCTCCAAAAAAAACAGTATATAGGCAAGACAACAACATCTCTTTCTAGGCGTTTAACGATGCATAAGCAACAGGGCTCCATTAAGGAACATATAATCTCTTCCCACAACCAAACCATCGCCAGAGAAATCCTAGTAAACAACACAGAAATCATCGATAGATACAGCGATAGCAGGCGGCTTGACGTTTGCGAGGCATTACACATCAAGAAGTCAACACCAGCAATCAACAGCCAATTAATGCACAACTATATTCTACCCACCTCAAGACTCCGCTCCAATATAGAAGCATCAAGAAATATGGACCAATAGGCTTTCTACAATCACTTCTATTCAATACCCATTATTTCATGTTCTGGCTTGTGTTGATGAAATTAATACCTTATTAAATACCACCTCACCCCATCCACCTCACTCAAATGTAGATATAAACAAAATCGGAGATGTGTAAGTTCTATTCAGTTGTGTATGTGTTAACTAAAGTCTTTGAAAATGTAATAAGTTTTACGAAACGCGCTCAAGTGTCGCGTCAGACTAGAAATAAAAATGAATTTTGGAGAATTGATTTTTGAATTACCACCAACAGTGAAAAGAAATGTGCGAAAGATTGAGAAAATTCGTGTTAGAATTATTATGTGAGAGTTTTGAGTTGAGAATTTGTGGAATAAATTGAAATTGGTATAAGGAATTTTAGCTCCGAAAATTTCTAAGAACTTTCTTTATTCTTTAACCTTTATTCCTGTCGTGATATTCAACTAGGTCGCTTGAGGAAGGACTTGCTTAGCTAACACACCAGTGTCGTAAACAGCTCATTCCTCACTTTGGGACCATGTATGAACAATTGACTAGGCGCGAGCAAACGCCGAGACCCCAATGAAAATTGAAATCCCCCTCACTAGGCCGCCGACCTTCGCCAATCGCCGAAGCGAATCTAACGAGTAGGTCACGGGCTCTCACAACAATAATTTATTGTTGTGTGGTGCCGTATATTTGATCCAAAGCTCAGAAAATTAGTCTCAATTTAAGTAGTCGAGTGTGAAGAACACTTGCATAACAATAATAATGTGTGGGGGTGTAACGAAAAGACAGTGTTAACCATAACAACTTAGTTTATTCAATTCAATAAAGTACTAACTACTACAACAAAACAAAAGAAATGTCAATGACGTTACTCGAAATCCTTCCTGTGACACTATCAATGACAGCTAGACACCAGCCCCTCGGACTGCATAATGAACTAACTCGAACATAAGCGTGACCACAGAGGAATCAATCAAGAAACAAGAACTAAAAGATCTATAATAACAATTACAACAAATGACACAGTAGGTTCTGAAATATGTCTCCAGTAACCTCCTAACTGTTCTACGCCTCAGTGCAGTCTACTCCTGCAAAAGCGGTTGCAATGCAATCAAATCAGTAGTCTTTCAATGACAACAATACCTAATGGGTTCACTGGCAACTCCAGCACCCTTCCTCAAATTAATCCTTACGTTAACACTCCGTCCTACGGACGATCAACAATCAATAACAATTGATTTACGTTAATAACACAATAACATTTACGTTAATAACAAGGTAACATTTACGTTAAATTAACAACTCTTACAACTGTCACTAGTAACGCGGAAATCAAACAACACTCTACCCTTCGAGCATTCAGTGAGAAAATCCCATTAATCCCTGTACTTCCAGACAGCTGATTAATCTCTGTACTAGTTACGTTAATTTACGTTAATCGGTTACTAATCACTCAGCGATGGTAAACTCTGATTTATAATGTCCAAAGTGCTAAGAGAACGGTAATCACTCGTGATTACCTTTAGAGTAATTAATTACTATCCTCAAGATCAATAATTAAACAATTAAAATACGCAACCTTTCACACTGGCTCAGCAATTTACATTAAGGTATGAATTCCGTCTAAGCCTTCCATACTCAGACCAATTCAGGCGACTAATAACAGTAATTAGCCCCACGTTTACGTTATTCGATTATATATATATATATATTATTATTATATATATATATATATATATATATATATATATATATATATATATATATATATATATATATATATATATATATATATATATATATATATATATATATATATATATATATAACTACTGCTGACACATGTAGCCTACAGCTATCAAACGTTATTGGGAACACTAAGGAGAATCTCACACTCCTTAAATCACATGGGTGAGTGATTTATTGGTCACGCATGCCGATAAACACTCGAGAGTTACGTTACTCGACAGAGCGGGGGCAGTCTCTCTAGACGGCCTCGTCACTCACCAAAACTCACCAAAATTATGTTAATTAATACTGCAACCACAATATATATTTATATAAATCACACTTGTCACGGCCCTGGGAACAATACAAGAAATTTAAGCTACACTGTGGCACACTCCACAATAATCATTGCCAGGAATCACTGGCGTTACACATACCTGAGCGCTCAGTGTTGGAATTCCACACCTGCAAGACCACACATGGAAATGATATTACTCCGTCCCACGGACGATCAAAAATGATTACCACAATGAAATAATATACTTATTACATGGACATCCTCTCAGTCCTTGGCTAATCTATGTATACTCTGTTCCCCGTGTGTACCCACACACACACACACACACACTGTACGTCTGTGTACACCAGACTTAAGTCCCTCTGGACTGACAAGATGACAACACAGGTGATTAATCTCCTCGCCCACAATTCACTCCACCTGAACAGGTGCTGCGTGACAATGTGACGGAACACTTGACCTCGAATTTAAGCTTTAGAGACTACTAATTACCAGAAATACACACATAGGTACTTACTCATTCACACTGCCGGCTTTACACCTTCCCATACATCAGGCACCCCGCTTCTGGTGGCTGGTTAGCTCCGGGCGGCGTAAGCGGCGTGGTATTTAATTCGAAAAAATTGGCGCACACTCAAACCCCTCCCACTCAACACGGATGAGTTCGCACCCTCGACTCCCCGGTGAAGTGAAGCGTTCATACCCAGGTGACGCCACAACGATAGCGTCTCACACAACCACGGGGAAATTTGCCTTAACACTGACACGAATTTCCCCGTTCCCATCGACTGCTACAGAGCACTAGCAAGTCTAATCAACACTGGTATGGGATCTACGAGTCTGTTGCTGCTCGTATGCACATTTCCCACGATTCCAGATCACTGTACCTCTACCCACTGCATACAATAATGTCTTAAACCCCTCCAAGCGACGACTTCGGCCGGATTCTGTGACGACCGATGTCGTAGGTGAAGCAGGAAGCATCAGCAGTTGAGTAGTCCAGCCACCACGACGCCCTATACTCCAATTTGGCCGAATTGAGTACAGAGAACGTCTTGACAAGGTGGCGGCTGAGTTCAGAATGACGCTACACCGGCTATCCCTGCGTCCTTCTCGAAATAACCAATGAGAGGAAGGCATACAGCGGCCTACCCCTCTCATCCAATCAGCGACGGTGTAGCATAGCCCCTAGGCCAGCTCCAAGATGGCCGACCAATATGGCGGCTCAAGATGTTTACTAAGATGGCGGCTGGTTTCCATGACAACCACTCAAGTGGCCAGCGAGCGAGCGCGGGAGGCCCACATGCTTCACCCACGCCTGTTGCCTAGCCGTTCGCGCGCAAAGTTGTCTGGCTCCATGCCATACAATGAGATGATGCTATCAGCTCTAGCACTGTCCACACACATGCCACCTTGGCCAGGGTAACATTTATGGACTGCTGATGACTGGGGCTCTCACATGAGCCCAAACACTAGATGTTTCGGTTGCTGGTTACCAAACTTAAGTCCGCCCACTTAACAAGTGCACTTAACAAGTGTACTGGCTCTCACAGGCATAAGAGCACTATTGTAAGTGAGCTGGTGAACCACCTCCTCACATAACCCCCCACCAAAAAGATAAAATTTCCCGGAGGAAAATTTCATCTAAAAATCACCAGCCACTTACACTTGCGCTCTAAAGTGCACGGCGGCTGGGTGGTGGTGATTCATCCGTTTTCTGTTGACGTCGGTGGCTGGCGGGACAAGATGTGATGTCACTGGCTCGTCCAGGGTGGTACTTCCTGACCATAGTGCGGTCGTGCTCAGGTTCTGGGTCCAGGTTACGCCGGCTCAACGCCTCGCAGCTTCCCTTCCTCAGTCCCTTTACACTCTCGCCCCACAGGTCTGTGTCATACTGGACACAATAGGTAGCACACTGGGATGGACTTACCAATGAAGTATAGACTACACACCTTCCCTACTCTACCGACACAATTCCGACAGCTAGCAGACTGTCATGACTTCCCAGTGACAGGGTCTTTCTTCCTGTCTGTCTGTCGGTCTCAGACCGGGTTGCTCTACCGACTGAGTTGACTGGGCTGAGGCCTCTTCAGCAGCTGTCAAACCTCGCCCCTCACTGAGCACTTTGTCACTGACCTGCTCGTTCATCAATCTTTCAGCGACCGTTCGTTTGTCTGAACGATCTTCCAACAGCCTGAAAGATTGGTCCAGAATATCCACTTCACTTGTGGGAACCACAGCTACCTTAGCCTCACCACTGGTAACATCAAGCAGACGTTTACTCTCCTGAGTGGTGGTAACCCTCGCGGGCCTGGCGGGTCGACAGGTTATGGCGGGATCACCTGATCCGGGCCACACCCGTCTCACTGGGCTCACCTCCGTTTTCTGTGTAATGAAAGAAGGAAATTTGATCTTTTTTCCTTTTACCTCATGCATCTGATCTTTCGCCTGATAAGGGCGACCTTGACTTCCTCAGCTGGCGGCCGTGTGACATCGCCGTCAGCTGGTGAGACCCATCTGAGTCCCTCTGAATCAGTTCTCGTTTTCTGTGCAATAGGGAGAGGAGGATGGCTCCGGTTTCCTTTCACCTGCTGCGCCTCTTCTTCTGTCTGAGCGGCGGTGATCTCTGCTCGACCGGCCGGCTGACGCGTGGTGTCAACGCCAGCGGGTTTAATCTTCCTCTCACCTGTTCCTGTTTCCTCTGGGTCATTTCCACGGGACAGACCCAGCTGGTTCCCTATACCAGGAGTATTACCTATCAAAAGTCCATACACTGCCTTTCTACTTAGCGCAGCTTTGATCTTACCTTTGATATATGGGGTGTCTACCAACACGGACACTTCTTCCATGTCCTTACCAGTGTCATCTGGGAACTGGACACGGAGGGTTCGACCTATTCTACTCTCAGGCTCAACCAAACTGCTCCTGACCATGTTAACTGGAGCACCCCGGTCTCGAAAGACACTAGTCCATTGCCATTAACTCTTCCTCTAGTTAACTCGAGTGTGTGTCTTAGGGCATCACCTCCCACGGTACTCATGCCTGTAACTTGCACCTTGGTCACCTTCTTAGTCTTAAGCCTAGTGTTGCTCAGGCACTTAGCTGCTCGGTGACCTGCCATGTTGCATGTGAAGCACCTGGGTCCCTTAACCTTGGGTTTCTGTTGGTGTCCCTTAGACTTACGTTCTTTAGGTTTGGCTCCCTTACATGGAGCTTGAGTAAACCTTTCAACCTTTGTCACACATCGATCTAGGTATGCATCCCTAGGATCGATCTTCTCCTCTCTTGGCAATAGAGGAGGTACCTCTACTTCCAGCGCCTGTACCTCTGAGCTTGGCGCGGCAGGAGGGGCTTGACTCCCCGTCCTTGCCTCGGATTGCACTCTTGCAATTTCCAATCTAGTCAATCTCTCGTGGTGGGCATTCCACATGTCAGCCACAAATTTGGCCTTATCCTCTCCTTGCAGTTCCATAGCATCAGCTTGAGCTGCTAGGTACTCTAAAGTAATTTCCTCCTGGGGTTGTTCAGTCCCCTTCCTCAGAGGTTGTTCTGGTATCTGATTGACTACTTCTAACGAAACGTTTCTGTGGCCCAAGGAATCAGTCCTTAGCCTAGGGTGGGGTCGCGACTCCCCTTCCTTCTCCTGGGGTGGACTCAATCCCACACCCCCTGACATACCGACTATACCACGGTCGGCTAGGGGAACTCCCTTGTCCCCTAGATCACTTCTGTTTGCTCATTCTAGACATAGACGCCGTACATAGGCATTATGGTCCTCAACATACCGCCTACATTCCTCATCTGTACGACTGTTTCTATCCTTTGGCTGCAAGCCATACTTAGTCACATACAGATATACGTACTTATCCCTATAATCCTCATCAATTCTGTGTGTGTGGTGTGTGTGTACCTAATCGTGCTAACCGACAACCAACACACCCTCAACAATATTGTTCTGCAATGTTCTGCACACCTTTCTTCACAGGTTTCTCAACTGGATGAGTCTTACTTTTCTGATTATGAATCAAAAGTCTACGGCCCCACGTTGGGCGCCACGATGTGAGAGTTTTGAGTTGAGAATTTGTGGAATAAATTGAAATTGGTATAAGGAATTTTAGCTCGGAAAATTTCTAAGAACTTTCTTTATTTTTTAACCTTTATTCCTGTCGTGATATTCAACTAGGTCCCCTGAGGAAGGACTTGCTTAGCTAACACACCAGTGTAGTAAACAGCTCATTCCTCACTTTGGGACCATGTATGAACAATTGACTAGGCGCGAGCAAACGCCGAGACCCCAATGAAAATTGAAATCCCCCTCACTAGGCCGCCGACCTTCGCCAATCGCCGAAGCGAATCTAACGAGTAGGTCACGGGCTCTCACAACAATAATTTATTGTTGTGTGGTGCCGTATATTTGATCCAAAGCTCAGAAAATTAGTCTCAATTTTAGTAGTCGAGTGTGAAGAACACTTGCATAACAATAATAATGTGTGGGGGTGTAACGAAAAGACAGTGTTAACCATAACAACTTAGTTTATTCAATTCAATAAAGTACTAACTACTACAACAAAACAAAAGAAATGTCAATGACGTTACTCGAAATCCTTCCTGTGACACTATCAATGAGAGCTAGACACCAGCCCCTCGGACTGCATAATGAACTAACTCGAACATAAGCGTGACCACAGAGGAATCAATCAAGAAATAAGAACTAACAGATCTATAATCACAATTACAACAAATGACACAGTAGGTTCTGAAATACGTCTCCAGTAACCTCCTAACTGTTCTACGCCTCAGTGTAGTCTACTCCTGCAACAGCGGTTGCAATGCAATCAAATCAGTAGTCTTTCAATGACAACAATAACTAATGGGTTCACTGGCAACTACAGCACCCTTCCTCAAATTAATGCTTACATTAACACTCCGTCCCACGGACGATCAACAATCAATAACAATTGATTTACGTTAATAACACAATAACATTTACGTTAATAACAAGGTAACATTTACGTTAAATTAACAACTCTTACAACTGTCACTAGTAACACGAAAATCAAACAACACTCTACCCGTCGAGCATTCAGTGAGAAAATCCCATTAATCCCTGTACTTCCAGAGAGCTGATTAATCTCTGTACTAGTTACGTTAATTTACGTTAATCGGTTACTAATCACTCAGCGATGGTAAACTCTGATTTACAATGTCCAAAGTGCTAAGAGAACGGTAATCACTCGTGATTACCTTTAGAGTAATTAATTACTATCCTCAAGATCAATAATTAAACAATTAAAATACGCAACCTTTCACACTGGCTCAGCAATTTACATTAAGGTATGAATTCCGTCTAAGCCTTCCATACTCAGACCAATTCAGGCGACTAATAACAGTAATTAGCCCCACGTTTACGTTATTCTAAAATGACGTTACTCCTCTCACGAGTCAATCAAATGCCGGTACTTCCGGGCAGATAACGACGTTACGTTAATGGAACAATGTAGCCTTCGTGTGAGTCGATCAAACAAGGATCGAGGTTAATGACTTTGACTTCCTGAAACACGTCAATTACCCGGCCCACTGACCGTTAATTACGACAGACAATACTCTAATTCTTATCTGGCTGATGGCTAGGCTCCTCGAGACTACCGTAGCTGCTTACAGGAAAGTAAATTAACCCAAACGTATTCTACGTTACTCAAATTGTCAAAGAACAAATTCTCTTAAAGCAATGGGCGTTCCCTTGGTTACGTTATATTAATTGCCTCGCAATCACCTCACTGAATACTGGACTTCGATGTCCTACCAGATAACCAGGAGAATATATTTGTATCCAAGTACTCGTCTACAGCCGAGTTCCCCCACGACAATGACAAATCACACTAACAAATCACAGTGATTTACGTTACAATCCGGTTGCAATGACAATACTGCAGAACCTAGCAAAATAACATACAGGACATGAACCCTCTAGAACACTGCCCCACAATGACTTTACTGAACTGCAATCACATCCGGTGATTGCTCAACACTAGCAACAATCACCATCAAATAACAACCCCCTTTGCAATAACACACACGGCAAGTACTCTAATTTCCAAATATTAGGATACTGCACACACTTACTTACTTACTGTTGCAAATGACCCCTAGAACATAGGTCAATATATTGCAATCACAACACAGTAAATAACACATTAACAGAATGACGCTACAATGAGTTCAGAATGACGCTACACCGGCTATCCCCGCGTCCTTCTCGAAATAACCAATGAGAGGAAGGCATACAGCGGCCTACCCCTCTCATCCAATCAGCGACGCTGTAGCATAGCCCCTAGGGCAGCTCCAAGATGGCCGATCAATATGGCGGCTCAAGATGTTTACTAAGATGGCGGCTGGTTTCCATGACAACCACTCAAGTGGCCAGCGAGCGAGCGCGGGAGGCCCACATGCTTCACCCACGCCTGCGGCCTAGCCGTTCA
>NW_025553487.1:0-10851 GCF_020424385.1 Procambarus clarkii
ATGAGAGCAGAAGTAAAGTATCTGCTAGATAACGACTTGGCAGAGGTTAGCGACAGTGACTGGAGTTCGCCGTGCCTCCTCGTGAAGAAGAGTGACGGCACGTACCGGTTCTGTACCGATTATAGGAAAGTGAATGCACTCACGGTTGCTGACTCGTTTCCGATACCGCGCATTGACGATTGCATAGATCGGATTGGGAGTGCACGGTATGTCTCGAAGATAGACCTGTTGAAGGGATACTACCAGATTCCCCTGTCTGAGGAGGCCAAGAGGATCTCAGCGTTCGTGACACCCGACGGCTTGTACCAATATAAAGTGGTGCCGTTCGGAATGAAGAATAGTGGTAGTTGTTTTCAACGAGTAATGAATCAGGTATTACAAGGCGCGACTGGATGTGCAGTGTACATCGATGATATTGTGGTGTTCGCTGATTCCTGGAAGGATCACGTGGATCGACTTTTAGATTTGTTCGATCGGTTGGAGAAGGCCAACATGACGATCAACTTGGCAAAAAAGCGAGTTCGGGAGAGCCCGCCTGGAGTACCTTGGATATATAGTAGGGCAAGGCGAGGTTGCTCCGGTAAGAACAAAGGTGGAGGCCATTGACAACTTCCCGGTGCCCAGGAGTAAGAAAGAATTGTTGAGATACCTCGGTATGATTGGATATTACCGGAAGTTCTGTGAAAATTTCTCCACCATAGCCGCTCCTATGACGAGTTTGCTATCAAAGAGCAAGAAGTGGGAGTGGAATGGAACAGCACAAGAAGCGTTTGAGAAGACCAAAAGACTGTTGACTGAGGCACTGTACTAGTGTCGCCAGATTTTGAAGCGCCGTTTACGTTATTTGTAGATGCCAGTGATATAGGGGCCGGAGCTGTACTGACGCAGCAGAATGATGGAATTTACCGCCCCGTGTCCTTCTTCTCGAAGAAGTTCGTTAAGCACCAGAGGTCGTACAGTACAGTCGAGAAAGAGACTTTGGCCCTGGTGATGGCATTGAAACATTTTGAAGTGTATGTGAGTGGGGGAGGACACCCAGTAACGGTGTATACAGACCATAATCCCCTAGTTTTCCTGAAGAAAATGAAGCATGCAAACCAGAGATTAACCAGATGGTTTTTATCGCTCCAAGAGTATGACCTGGTGATAACGCACATAAGAGGGCGAGACAATGTAGTGGCTGATGCGTTATCTCGAGCCTAGCCACTAGAATAACTCTCAAAAATAAGGGGAGGGGAGTGTTATGATCCCAGCCTACAGGAGGAACGAGTCTCCCTCCTTGAGAGTTATTCATCAAGCCTGACCTGATTAGAAGGTCTAGCATATATTGAGGTGATAACCCATATGAAAAATAGTATGGTGGATTCAATGAGCAGTTTAAGATTATGGGCAGTAAGTAAGGAAATAGATAAATGACTGGCTAGGAGATGTGGACATTTTGCTGGAGGCGTGAGGCTCGCTTCCGGAGGACCTTGACCTCACTTGAGTGCCAGACATCGCAGGGGAAGCCGCGCTCCATTTGAGCTCCCGTCAGAAGGGAACCCCTAGTGATATATCTCGAAGAGAAGAGAAGTGTGCAGACGTACCAGCTGTGGAATAGAGCTGGGGACGTGTGGTCTCAAGTCGTGGACGATAATTAGTGAATATTAAGCCGCCCGGAGGCATTATTGTGGGCCGTGGAGCGCCCTGACCAAGCCTCGTCAGAGGAAGAAGCGCCCTCGACCAGACGTTCTGTGGTAAGCACGATATACGCCAGTTCATAGTGATTGCATTGTAGTTGGTCGTGTGCCCAGCGACAGTAGCGATGTTTATTTATAAGTTAGACATGTTTTAATAAGGCAGAAGGCCTGAAATAAGAGAGTGGAGAGGGAGGAACACGGAGCGACGTCCGCCCCCTCTGAGCGCTGGCGGACGACTGAGGGAGCCTGGCTCCGGATGGAGGAAGACCCTCCCCGCGAGTGAGGACCGCCGCCAGGCGAGGTGGAGTATGGACCCGCCCAAAGCGGGGGAGTCCACTCTCACTGTATGTAGAGAACAGATAGAGGTTTGAGGCAAACATATTGTGAGAATATTTTTTGTTTGTGTTAAAGGGGAACATTTTATTGGAGTGTCGATGGGTTGCAGGTTTGTCTTTGGGGAAGAAGTTGCTGAGAACTTCGAAGCCAGCAGATGAAGTAGCTGATGAGACGCCAAGGTAGTGGAGCAGAGGACCTCGAGCTGTGAGGAGAAGCAGCAGTGAAGAGGAGTGTCACATGCTTCTGTAGAGGTGGAGAAGCACCATAGTTGCTCGAGGAAACTTCATGGTGTAGCAGCCAAGAGAGCTGTGTGGAGGAGCCTAGCAGAAGGGTGAAGCACCGTAGTTGCTCAAGGAAACTTCATGATAGCAGCCTGGAGAAGCTGCAGAGGATCCTGGTAGTGAAGCCCGGAAGAACCTAAAGAAATAGGGTAGTGAACTTCCAGAGGTGGAAGGGGAAGTTCTGGTGGATTACTTATAGGGAGTTGATAGTGTTTGGTTGTCAGTAGCGTGCAAGACGCAGTGAGAGGTGAGTGACTGTTTGCATTCTTATGTCAAGGAGTGATTTATCTGAAGCTTAGAGTTGCAGCCGTAGGCTTGATTACCTACAGATGTATGTGCTCGAGGACTGACATTGATCGATTAATCATTGTTGTGTATCAATGAACATTTATACTGATATATGTTATTGCATTCAAATGCTGGTTTTCTATATATACATTATCTTGCTGATAGTGCAACAGTGTATGCAGGCTTGATCAACTTGAGGAGGTTAATAGTATCAAGTGGTGAACCAGGAGATAGGATACCACTTGATAAGCTGATAATAGAGTTCGGATGGTGTTGGAGTGCAACCTGATTGTGATATTATAGAGTATAGGATTCATTATTATTATATGTGTGTATGTATCGTGTATGTGCTTTGTCCAGTAAATGTGTCACAATTTGCTGGTGTTTACCCTTGTCCTAGTGAGGCTCCCCAGGAAACAACACCAACCAACCCACAGTCTATAATAACCAGCCAGCACACAGTACCCACAACGCCAGCCAGTACACGGCACCCACAACACCAGCCAGCACACAGTACCCACAACACCAGCCAGTACACAGCACCCACAACACCAGCCAGCATACAACACCCACAACACCAGCCAGCACACAGCACCCACAACACCAGCCAGCACACAGCACCCACAACACCAGCCAGCACACAGCACCCACAACACCAGCCAGCACATAGCACCCACAACACGAGCCAGCATAAAACACCCACAACACCAGCCAGCACACAACACCCACAACACCAGCCAGCACACAGCCCCCACAACACCAGACAGTACACACCAGTACCCACAACACCAGCCAGTACACAGCACCCACAACACCAGCCAGCACACAGCACCCACAACACCAGCCAGCATACAGCACCCACAACACCAGCCAGTACACAGCACCCCACAACACCAGCCAGCATACAACACCCACAACACCACACCAGCACACAGCACCCACAACACCAGCCAGCACACAGCACCCACAACACCAGTCAGCACACAGCACCCACAACACCAGCCAGTACACGGCACCCACAACACCAGTCAGCACACAGCACCCACAACACCAGCCAGCACACAGCACCCACAACACCAGCCAGCACACAGCACCCACAACACCAGCCAGCATACAGCACCCACAACACCAGCCAGCACACAGCACCCACAACACCAGCCAGTACACGGCACCCACAACACCAGTCAGCACACAGCACCCACAACACCAGCCAGTAAACGGCACCCACAACACCAGCCAGCTTACAGTACCCACAACACCAGCCAGCATACAGCACCCACAACACCAGCCAGCACACAGCACCAACAACACCAGCCAGCACACAGCACCCACAACACCAGCCAGTACACAGCACCCACAACACCAGCCAGCACACAGCACCCACAACACCAGCCAGCACACAGCACCCACAACACCAGCCAGCACACAGTACCCACAACACCAGCCAATACACGGCACCCACAACACCAGTCAGCACACAGCACCCACAACACCAGGCAGTACACAGCCCCCACAACACCAGCCAGCATACAACACCCACAACACCAGCCAGTACACAGCATCCACAACACCAGCCAGCATACAACACCCACAACACCAGCCAGCACATAGCACCCACAACACCAGCCAGTACACAGCACCCACAACACCAGCCAGCACACAGCACCCACAACACCAGCCAGCACACAGCACCCACAACACCAGCCAGCATACAGCACCCACAACACCAGCCAGCACACAGTACCCACAACACCAGCCAGCACACTGCATCCACAACACCAGCCAGCATACAGCACCCACAACACCAGCCAGCACACAGCACCCACAACACCAGCCAGCATACGGCACCCACAACACCAGCCAGCACACAGCACCCACAACACCAGTAAGTACATGGCACCAACAACACCAGCCAACACATAGCACCCACAACACCAGCCAGTAAACAGCACCCACAACACCAGCCAGCACAAAGTACCCACAGCACCAGCCAGCACACAGCATCCACAACACCAGCCAGCATACAGCACCCACAACACCAGCCAGTACACAGCATCCACAACACCAGCCAGCATACAACACCCACAACACCAGCCAGCACACAGCACCCACAACACCAGCCAGCACACAACATCCACAACACACGCACAGCATACAGCCTTACAGCACCCACAACATCAGCTAGCACACAGCACCCACAACACCAGCCAGCACACAGCACCCACAACACCAGCCAGCACACAGCACCCACAACACCAGCCAGTACACAGCACCCACAACACCAGTCAACACACAGCACCCACAACACCAGCCAGCACACAGCACCCACAACACCAGCCAGCACACAGCACCCACAACACCAGCCAGTACACAGCACCCACAACACCAGCCAGCACACAGCACCCACAACACCAGCCAGCACACAGCACCCACAACACCAGCCAGCACACAGCACCCACAACACCAGCCAGCACACAGCACCCACAACACCAGCCAGCACACAGCACCCACAACACCAGCCAGCACACAGCACCCACAACACCAGCCAGCACACAGCACCCACAACACCAGCCAGCACACAGCACCCACAACACCAGCCAGCACACAGCACCCACAACACCAGCCAGCATACAGCACCCACAACACCAGCCAGCACACAGCACCCACAACACCAGCCAGCACACAGCACCCACAACACCAGCCAGTACACGGCACCCACAACACCAGCCAGCACACAGCACCCACAACACCAGCCAGCAGCACACAGCACCCACAACACCAGCCAGCACACAGCACCCACAACACCAGCCAGCACACAGCACCCACAACACCAGCCAGCACACAGCACCCACAACACCAGCCAGCATACAGCACCCACAACACCAGCCAGCACACAGCACCCACAACACCAGCCAGCACACAGTACCCACAACGCCAGCCAGTACACGGCACCCACAACACCAGCCAGCACACAGCACCCACAACACCAGCCAGCATACAGCCCCCACAACACCAGCCAGCACACAGTACCCACAACACCAGCCAGCACACGGCACCCACAACACCAGCCAGCACACAGCACCCACAACACCAGCCAGCACACAGCACCCACAACACCAGCCAGCACACAGCACCCACAACACCAGCCAGCACACAGTACCCACAACGCCAGCCAGTACACGGCACCCACAACACCAGCCAGCACACAGCACCCACAACACCAGCCAGCATACAGCCCCCACAACACCAGCCAGCACACAGCACCCACAACACCAGCCAGCACACAGTACCCACAACGCCAGCCAGTACACGGCACCCACAACACCAGCCAGCACACAGCACCCACAACACCAGCCAGTACACGGCACCCACAACACCAGTCAGCACACAGCACCCACAACACCAGCCAGTATACGGCACCCACAACACCAGCCAGCACACAGTACCCACAACACCAGCCAGCATACAGCACCCACAACACCAGCCAGCACACAGCACCCACAACACCAGCCAGCACACAGCACCCACAACACCAGCCAGTACACAGCACCCACAACACCAGTCAACACACAGCACCCACAACACCAGCCAGCACACAGCACCCACAACACCAGTCAGCACACAGCACCCACAACACCAGCCAGCACACAACACAGCCACACACAGCACCCCAGCCAGCAGCACACAGCACCCACAACACCAGCCAGCACACAGCACCCACAACACCAGCCAGCACACAGCACCCACAACACCAGCCAGCACACAGCACCCACAACACCAGCCAGCACACAGCACCCACAACACCAGCCAGTACACAGCACCCACAACACCAGTCAGCACACAGCACCCACAACACCAGCCAGTACACGGCACCCACAACACCAGCCAGCACACAGCACCCACAACACCAGCCAGCATACAGCACCCACAACACCAGCCAGCACACAGCACCCACAACACCAGCCAGCACACAGCACCCACAACACCAGCCAGTACACGGCACCCACAACACCAGTCAGCACACAGCACCCACAACACCAGCCAGCATACAGCACCCACAACACCAGCCAGCACACAGCACCCACAACACCAGCCAGCATACAGCACCCACAACACCAGCCAGCACACAGCACCCACAACACCAGCCAGCACACAGTACCCACAACACCAGCCAGTACACAGCACCCACAACACCAGCCAGCACACAGCACCCACAACACCAGCCAGCATACAGCACCCACAACACCAGCCAGCACACAGCACCCACAACACCAGCCAGCACACAGCACCCACAACACCAGCCAGCACACAGCACCCACAACACCAGCCAGCATACAGCACCCACAACACCAGCCAGCACACAGCACCCACAACACCAGCCAGCACACAGCACCCACAACACCAGCCAGTACACGGCACCCACAACACCAGCCAGCACACAGCACCCACAACACCAGCCAGCATACAGCACCCACAACACCAGCCAGCACACAGCACCCACAACACCAGCCAGTACACAGCACCCACAACACCAGCCAGCACACAGCACCCACAACACCAGCCAGCACACAGCACCCACAACACCAGCCAGCACACAGCACCCACAACACCAGCCAGCACACAGCACCCACAACACCAGCCAGTACACGGCACCCACAACACCAGCCAGCACACAGCACCCACAACACCAGCCAGCATACAGCACCCACAACACCAGCCAGCACACAGCACCCACAACACCAGCCAGCACACAGCACCCACAACACCAGCCAGTACACGGCACCCACAACACCAGCCAGCACACAGCACCCACAACACCAGCCAGCACACAGCACCCACAACACCAGTCAGCACACAGCACCCACAACACCAGCCAGTACACGGCACCCACAACACCAGCCAGCACACAGCACCCACAACACCAGCCAGCACACAGCACCCACAACACCAGCCAGCACACAGCACCCACAACACCAGCCAGCACACAGCACCCACAACACCAGCCAGTACACAGCACCCACAACACCAGCCAGCACACAGCACCCACAACACCAGCCAGCACACAGCACCCACAACACCAGCCAGCACACAGCACCCACAACACCAGCCAGCACACAGTACCCACAACACCAGCCAGCACACAGCACCCACAACACCAGCCAGCACACAGCACCCACAACACCAGCCAGCACACAGCACCCACAACACCAGCCAGCACACAGCACCCACAACACCAGCCAGCACACAGCACCCACAACACCAGCCAGTACACAGCACCCACAACACCAGCCAGCACACAGCACCCACAACACCAGCCAGTACACGGCACCCACAACACCAGCCAGCACACAGCACCCACAACACCAGCCAGCATACAGCACCCACAACACCAGCCAGCACACAGCACCCACAACACCAGCCAGCACACAGCACCCACAACACCAGCCAGTACACAGCACCCACAACACCAGTCAGCACACAGCACCCACAACACCAGCCAGCACACAGCACCCACAACACCAGCCAGCACACAGCACCCACAACACCAGCCAGCACACAGCACCCACAACACCAGCCAGCACACAGCACCCACAACACCAGCCAGCACACAGCACCCACAACACCAGCCAGTATACAGCACCCACAACACCAGCCAGCACACAGCACCCACAACACCAGCCAGCATACAGCACCCACAACACCAGCCAGCACACAGCACCACAACACCAGCCAGCACACAGCACCCACAACACCAGCCAGTACACAGCACCCACAACACCAGTCAGCACACAGCACCCACAACACCAGCCAGCACACAGCACCCACAACACCAGCCAGCACACAGCACCCACAACACCAGCCAGCACACAGCACCCACAACACCAGCCAGCACACAGCACCCACAACACCAGCCAGCACACAGCACCCACAACACCAGCCAGCACACAGCACCCACAACACCAGCCAGCACACAGCACCCACAACACCAGCCAGCATACAGCACCCACAACACCAGCCAGCACACAGCACCCACAACACCAGCCAGCACACAGCACCCACAACACCAGCCAGCACACAGCACCCACAACACCAGCCAGCACACGGCACCCACAACACCAGCCAGCACACAGCACCCACAACACCAGCCAGCACACAGCACCCACAACACCAGCCAGCACACAGCACCCACAACACCAGCCAGCACACAGCACCCACAACACCAGCCAGCACACAGCACCCACAACACCAGCCAGCACACAGCACCCACAACACCAGCCAGCACACAGCACCCACAACACCAGCCAGCACACAGCACCCACAACACCAGCCAGCACACAGCACCCACAACACCAGCCAGCACACAGCACCCACAACACCAGCCAGCACACAGCACCCACAACACCAGCCAGCACACAGCACCCACAACACCAGCCAGCACACAGCACCCACAACACCAGCCAGCATACAGCACCCACAACACCAGCCAGCACACAGCACCCACAACACCAGCCAGCACACAGCACCCACAACACCAGCCAGCACAGCACCCACAACACCAGCCAGCATACAGCACCCACAACACCAGCCAGTACACAGCACCCACAACACCAGCCAGCATACAACACCCACAACACCAGCCAGCACACAGCACCCACAACACCAGCCAGTACACAGCACCCACAACACCAGCCAGCACACAGCACCCACAACACCAGCCAGCACACAGCACCCACAACACCAGCCAGCACACAGCACCCACAACACCAGCCAGTACACAGCATCCACAACACCAGCCAGCATACAACACCCACAACACCAGCCAGCACACAGCACCCACAACACCAGTAAGTACATGGCACCAACAACACCAGCCAACACATAGCACCCACAACACCAGCCAGTACACAGCACCCACAACACCAGCCAGCACACAGCACCCACAACACCAGCCAGCATACAGCACCCACAACACCAGCCAGCACACAGCACCCACAACACCAGCCAGCACACAGCACCCACAACACCAGCCAGCACACAGCACCCACAACACCAGCCAGCACACAGCACCCACAACACCAGCCAGCACACAGCACCCACAACACCAGCCAGCACACAGTACACCACAACACCAGCCTATACAGCACCCACAACACCAGCCAGTACACAGCACCCACAACACCAGCCAGCACACAGCACCCACAACACCAGCCAGCACACAGCACCCACAACACCAGCCAGTACACAGCACCCACAACACCAGCCAGCACACAGCACCCACAACACCAGCCAGCACACAGCACCCACAACACCAGCCAGCACACAGCACCCACAACACCAGCCAGCACACAGCACCCACAACACCAGCCAGTACACAGCACCCACAACACCAGTCAGCACACAGCACCCACAACACCAGCCAGCACACAGCACCCACAACACCAGCCAGCACACAGCACCCACAACACCAGCCAGCACACAGCACCCACAACACCAGCCAGCACACAGCACCCACAACACCAGCCAGCACACAGCACCCACAACACCAGCCAGCACACAGCACCCACAACACCAGCCAGCACACAGCACCCACAACACCAGCCAGCACACAGCACCCACAACACCAGCCAGCACACAGCACCCACAACACCAGCCAGCACACAGCACCCACAACACCAGCCAGCACACAGCACCCACAACACCAGCCAGTACACGGCACCCACAACACCAGTCAGCACACAGCACCCACAACACCAGCCAGTATACGGCACCCACAACACCAGCCAGCACACAGCACCCACAACACCAGCCAGCACACAGCACCCACAACACCAGCCAGCACACAGCACCCACAACACCAGCCAGCACACAGCACCCACAACACCAGCCAGTACACAGCACCCACAACACCAGCCAGCACACAGCACCCACAACACCAGCCAGCACACAGCACCCACAACACCAGCCAGCACACAGCACCCACAACACCAGCCAGTACACAGCACCCACAACACCAGCCAGCACACAGCACCCACAACACCAGTCAGCACACAGCACCCACAACACCAGCCAGTATACGGCACCCACAACACCAGCCAGCACACAGCACCCACAACACCAGCCAGCATACAGCACCCACAACACCAGCCAGCACACAGCACCCACAACACCAGCCAGCACACAGCACCCACAACACCAGCCAGTACACAGCACCCACAACACCAGTCAACACACAGCACCCACAACACCAGCCAGCACACAGCACCCAC
>NW_025553489.1:0-29040 GCF_020424385.1 Procambarus clarkii
TGATACCTGGCCACACTGATACCTGGCCACACTGATACCTGGCCACACTGATACCTGGCCACACTGATACCTAGCCACACTGATACCTGGCCACGCTGATACCTGGCCACGCTGATACCTGGCCACACTGATACCTGGCCACACTGATACCTGGCCACACTGATACCTGGCCACGCTGATACCTGGCCACACTGATACCTGGCTACGCTGATACCTGGCCACACTGATACCTGGCCACGCTGATACCTGGCCACACTGATGCCTGGCCACACTGATACCTGGCCACGCTGATATCTTGCCACAATGATACCTGGCCACACTGATACCTGGCCACACTGATACCTGGCCACACTGATACCTGGCCACGCTGATATCTTGCCACAATGATACCTGGCCACACTGATACCTGGCCACACTGATATCTTGCCACAATGATACCTGGCCACACTGATACCTGGCCACACTGATATCTTGCCACAATGATACCTGTCCACACTGATACCTGGCCACACTGATACCTGGCCACACTGATACCTGGCCACACTGATACCTGGCCACACTGATATCTTGCCACAATGATACCTGGCCACACTGATACCTGGCCACACTGATATCTTGCCACAATGATACCTGGCCACACTGATACCTGGCCACACTGATACCTGGCCACACTGATACCTGGCCACACTGATATCTTGCCACAATGATATCTTGCCACACTGATACCTGGCCACACTGATATCTTGCCACAATGATACCTGGCCACACTGATACCTGGCCACACTGATATCTTGCCACAATGATATCTTGCCACACTGATACCTGGCCACACTGATATCTTGCCACAATGATACCTGACCACACTGATACTTGGTCACATTGATACCTTGCCACAGTAATTTCTGGCCACATTGATACATAGCCACAATGATACGGGGCCACACTGATACCTAGTCATACTGATACCTGGCCGCACTGATATCTGGCCACAATGATACCTGGCAACAGTGTTACCTGGCGACAGTCATACCTGGCCACAGTCATACCTGGCGACAGTCATACCTGGCCACAGTCATACCTGGCCACAGACATACCTGGCCACAGTCATTCCTGACCACAGTCATACCTGGCCACAGTCATACCTGGCCACAGTCATACCTGGCCACAGTCATACAGGAGGGATACCTGGCCACAGACATTCCTGGCCACAGTCATACCTGATCACAGTCATACCTGGCCACAGACATTCCTGGCCACAGTCATACCTGATCACAGTCATACCTGGCCACAGAAATACCTGGCCACAGTCATACAGAAGGGATACCTGGCCACTGACATACAGGAGGGATACCTGGCCACTGACATACAGGAGGGATACATGGCCACAGACATACAGGAGGGATACCTGGCCACAGACATACAGGAGGGATACCTGGCCACAGACATACAGGAGGGATACCTGGCCACAGACATACAGGAGGGATTCCTGGCCACAGACATTCAGGAGGGATACCTGGCCACAGACATACAGGAGGGATACCTGGCCACTGACATACAGAAGGGATACCTGGCCACAGCCATACAGGAGGGATACCTGGCCACAGACATACAGGAGGGATACCTGGCCACAGACATACAGGAGGGATACCTGGCCACAGACATACAGGAGGGATACCTGGCCACAGACATACAGGAGGGATACCTGGCCACAGACATACACGAGGGATACCTGGCCACAGACATACATGAGGGATACTTAGCCGCAGTCATACAGAAGGAATACTTGGCCACAGGCATACAGGAGAGATACCTAGCCACAGACATATAGGAGGGATTCATGGCCATAAACTTACTAGAAGGATACCTGGCCACAAACATTCAGGAGGGATACCTGACCACAAGCATACAGGAGGGATACCTGTTTACCGACATACCGGAGGGATACCTGGCCACAGAAAAACAGGAAGAAGACCTGGCCACTGACGTAAGGAAGTGGTACCTGGCCACAGACATACAGAAGTGATACCTAGTCAATAACATACAGTAGGAATACCTGGCCACAGACATACTGAAGGGATATCTGGCCACAGACATACAGGAGGGATACTTGGCCCACAGACAGAGAGAAGGGATAGCTGGTTTCAGACATACAGGATGGATACATGGCCACAGGCATACAGGAGGGATACATGGCCACAGATATACAGGAGAGATACCTTGCCTCAGATATTGAGGACGGAAACCTTGCCACAGACATACAGAAGTGATACCTGGCCACAGACATAGAGGAAGGATACCTGGCCTCAGACATACAGGAGAGATACCTGGCCACAGACATACAGGAGGGATACCTGGTCACAGACATACAGGAGACATACCTGGCCACAGACATACAGGAGGGATACCTGGCCACAGACATACAGGAGAGATACCTGGCAACAGACATACAGGAGGGTTACCTGGCCACAGACATACAGGAGGGATACCTGGTCACAGACATCCAGAACTGATAGCTGGCCACAGACATACAAGAAGGATTCCTGGCCTCAGACATACAGGAGAGATACCTGGCCAAAGACATACAGGAGGGATACCTGGCCACATGCATACAGAAGTGGTAGCTGGCCACAGATATACAGAAGTGGTAGCTGGCCACAGATATACAGGAGAGATACCTGGCCACAGACATATAGGAGGGATTCCTGGCTACAAACATAAAGGAGGGATACCTGGCCACAGAAAAACAGGAAGAACACCTGGCCACAGACATACAGAAGGGATATCTGGCCACAGACATATAGGACGGATACCTGGCCACAGTCAATCAGGAGGGGATACCTGGCCACAATTATACAGAATTGATACTTGGCCCCAGACATACAGGAATGATACATGGCCACAGATATACAGGTGTGATACCTGGCCACAGACATACAGGAAGGATACCTGGCCACAGAAATACAGGAGGGATACCTGGCCACAGGCACATAGGAGGGATACCTAGCCACAGACATACATGAGGGATACCTGGCCACAGACATACAGGAGAGATACCTGACCCACAGACATACAGGACAGACATACAGGAGAGATACCTGGCAACAGACATAGAGGAAGGATACCTGGTCACAGACATACAAGAGAGATACCTGGCCTCAGACATACAGAAGGGATACCTGGTGTTATGATCTCAGCCTGCAGGAGACACGAGTCTCCCCTTTGAGAGTTATTCAGCAAGCCTGACCTAACCAGAAGGTCTAAGAAATATAGAGGCGATAACACAGATGTAAAATAGTTTGTTGGATTCAATGAACAGTTTAAGATTATGGGCAGTGAAGAAAGCAGATAAATGACTGGCTAGGAGATGTGGACATTTTGCTGGAGGCGTGAGGCTCGCTTCTGGAGGGCTTTGACCTCACTTGAGGCCAGACATCGCAGGGGGAAAGCCGCGCTCCGTTGAGCTCCCGTCAGAAGGGAACCCCTAGTGATATATCTCGAAGAGAAGAGAAGTGTGCAGACGTACCAGCTGTGGAATCGAGCTGGGAACGTTGTGGTCTCAAGTCCTGGTCGACAAGGAGAGTATTAAACCACCCAGAGACATTATTGTCGGGCGAAGAAGCGCCCTGACCAAGCTTCGTCAGAGGGAGGAGCGCCTTCGACCAAATAATCTGTGGTAAGCACGATATACGCCAGTTCATAGTGATTGCTTGTAGTTGGTCGTGTGCCCAGCGACAGTAGCAATGCTTATTGATAAGTTAGACATGTTTTAATAAGGCAGAAGGCCTGAAATAAGAGAGTGGAGAGGGAGGAACACGGAGCGACATCCGTCTCCTTTGAGCGCTGGCAGGCAACTGAGGGAGCCCGGCTCCTGATGGCGGAGGACCCTCCCAGTGTGACTCACACCCGCCAGGCGAGGTGGATCATGGACCCGCCCAATGGGGGAGTCCACTCTCACAGTATGTAGAGGACAGATAGAGGTTTGAGGCAAACATATTGCGTGATTATTTTTGTTTATGTGTTAAAGGGGAAACATTTTCATTGGAGTGTCAATGGGTTGCAGGTTTGTCTTTGGGGAAGAAGTTGCTGAGAACTTCGAAGCCAGCACAGAGGGAGTAGTTGATGAGACTCCAAGGTAGTGGAGCAGAGGACCTCGAGCTGTGAGGAGAAGCAGTGAAGAGGAGTGTCACATGCTTCTGTAGAGGTGGTGAAGCACCATAGTTGCTCGAGGGAACTTCATGGTGTAGCAGCCAGGAGAGCTGTGGAGGAACCTAGCAGAAGGGTGAAGCACCAAGGAAAACTTCATGGTAGCAGCCTGGAGGAGCTGCAGAGGATCCTGGTAGTTAAGCCCGGAAGAACCTGAAGATATCAGGGTAGTGAACTTCCAGAGGTGGAAGGGAAGTTCTGGTGGATTACTTGTAGGGAGTTGATAGTGTTTGGTTGTCATTAGCGTGCAAGACGCAGTGAGAGGCGAGTGGTTGTTTGCATTCTTATGTCAAGGAGTGTTTTATACTGAAGTTTAGAGTTACAGTCGTAGGCTGGATTACCTACAGATGTATGTGTTCTAGGACTGATAAAGTGATCGATTGATCATTGTTGTGTATCAAGGAACATTTATAATAATATATGTTATTGCATTCACATGCTGATTTTCATTGTACACATTTATAAGTACATATATATATATATATATATATATATATATATATATATATATATATATATATATATATATATATATATATATATATATATATATATATATATATATATATATATATATATGTCGTACCTAGTAGCCAGAACTCACTTGTCAGCCTACTATGCAAGGCCCAATTTGCCTAATAAGCCAAGTTTTCATGAATTAATATATTTTCTCTAATTTTTTTCTTATGAAATGATAAAGCTACCCATTTCATTATATATGAGGTAAATTTTTTTTTATTGGAGTTAAAATTAACGTAGATATATGACCGAACCTAACCAACCCTACCTAACTTAACCTAACCTATCTTTATAGGTTAGGTTAGGTTAGGTTAGGTAGCCGAAAAAGTTAGGTTAGGTTAGGTTAGGTAGTCGAAAAACAATTAATTCATGAAAACTTGGCTTATTAGGCAAATCGGGCCTTGCATAGTAGGCTGACAAGTGCGTTCTGGCTACTAGGTACGACATATATATATATATATATATATATATATATATATATATATATATATATATATATATATATATATATATATATATATATATATATATATATATATATATATATATGTCGTACCTAGTAGCCAGAACTCACTTTTTGGCCTACTATTCAAGGCCCGATTTGCCTAATAAGCCAAGTTTTCCTGAATTAATTGATTTTCTCAAATTTTTTTCTTATGAAATGATAAAGCTACCCATTTCATTAGGTATGAGGTCAATTAGTTTTTATTGGAGTTAAAATTAACGTAGATATATGACCGAACCTAACCAACCCTACCTAACCTAACCTAACCTATCTTTATAGCTTAGGTTAGGTTAGGTATCCGAAAAAGTTAGGTTAGGTTAGGTTAGGTAGGTTAGGTAGTCGAAAAACAATTAATTCATGAAAACTTGGCTTATTAGGCAAATTAGGCCTTGAATAGTAGGCTGAGAAGTGCGTTCTGGCTACTAGGTACGACATATATATATATATATATATATATATATATATATATATATATATATATATATATATATATATATATATATATATATATATATATATATATATATATATATATATATATATATATATATATATGGAGGACCTATGGCAATTCCACGACCAAAAGATGGCTTCCTGAACCTTGCAGGAATTAACTTCACTGAGGACCAAGTCACTCTCCTAAATCTGGGCATAAACTGTCACGTTATGTCCAGACCGAGTAAGATGGCCCGGAAAGTGGAGTTGGAAATTCTGTTGGAAGACATATTCGACCTCGAGACACAGAAGAAGGTCACTACCAGAGATACCTTACAAGCAGAACTTATTGCGGAAGGAGGAAAGAATCGAGGCAATTACAGAAGCCCCATACTGTCCCCTGAGCTCAAAGCGGCAGCCAAAAGCCTTCGTGAGAACGAGGAGATAGTTGTCAGAAGAGGTGACAAGTCGCCAATATACGTCATTCTTAAAAAAGATGAATATCTGGCGAAAATGAACCTCATACTCTCTGACCAAACTAAATTCCAAAGGGTAACGAAGGACACTACAGCCGAATTGAAAGCAAAGGTCAACAGACTAATCGAAACTGTGAACGCCAAGAAATCAGGACTCCACCTGCCAAAGATTATTGGGGAATATAAACCTGGATATGCGTATGGAAATGTCAAGACACACAAGCCTGGAAACCCACTTCGGCCAATCATTAGCCAGATACCCACACCCACGTACAGACTAGCGAAGCGACTCAACGTCCTGCTGACTCCTTATGTCCCTTGCGCCTTCAGCCTGAAGTCGCCAAAGGAATTTGTTGACTTACTGCGGGGCACACGGGCCACAGGAATAAGAGCCTCGTTGGACGTAGAATCTCTGTTCACTAACGTACCAGTGGACGAGACAATCGGGATGATAGCCGACAGAGTGTATCGTGATCCAGCCTGTACTCCTCTTGACATACCAGAAAATATCCTAAGGAAACTACTCCAAGCTTGTACTAAAGAGGCACCCTTCTTGAGCCCGGATGGGCACATGTATAAGCAAGTAGATGGGGTCGCCATGGGTTCTCCCCTAGGTGTCCTGTTTGCAAACTTCTACATGGGTACCATCGAGCAAAAAGTCTTAGTCGACATGAACATGAAACCGGCCATATACTGCAGGTATGTTGACGACATTTTTACACAGGTACCTGATGTCAGACGAGAAACTAATCGTGATCCAGAAAATCAAGAGTCCAGTAAAGCCCCACAGAGTGCAGGTAGTGTACCTGGCTCGAGGAACTCTCATGCGAGTAGAAAAAGTCAGAGCCACTCTAGTTCGTATAGGAGAGATTTCTCCCAGTTGAGGTGTTACAATTGTAACGGATTGGGTCACGTGATGCGAGACTGTCGTCAGGGCAAAAGAGTTGTGACCCTGGCCATGTGTGACCCCCGAAATAAATATACTAATGTGTTCCGAGACAAACCACAGAAGATGAACTTAGTGAACGAGAGGTATAGGCCGTTCATGAGCAAAGGTTGGATCAGTATAGGAAGCCAACCTGAGGTAGAAGTTGGTATCTTTAGAGATACCGGAGCTAATCAGAGCTTGATTACGAGAAGCCTGATTGGGAATGATCGACGGTTAGCTGGCAGTTGGAAGATGAAAGTATATGGGTTATTGTCTGAGAGTGACATGCCCGTTTGTACTGTCCAGCTAAGGTCGGAATATGTGTCGGCGGAGGTGATGTTGGGAGTGTGCCCCGACATACCTATTACAGGAGTCCATGTGATCCTGGGGAATGACTTGTGCGGGACAAAGGTGTTGCCAAGAGTCATAGCGGAGACTGTGCCAGAGGAGAGCCCAGACGGCCACGGCATGGGTGGGACACCAGAGAGTGTGAACCTGACTGACATCCGAGGAGATGCGTCAGGAGACCGCCAAGCCATTGAGTACACTGTTTCGGTAGTGATGAAGGCAGAGGTGGCCGACAAGGAAGACGCTGGAGAAGATGAGACAGTGTCGATTAAACCGGTAGAAGATATTGATGTAGATATAGCATGGCTGTTTGATGAAGGTCCAGCCCAGGAAAATGAAGTCTCGGTGAGGTCAAAAGTGAAGATGACCCAGCCGAAGAAGAATCATGTGAAGAGAGCGGACCTGAGTAGAGCCCACACTGCTGAAATTAAGAGTCAGAAGGCGAATGCAACTGTGCTGAGTAGGAATGAGGGAGGATGCGGACAGACTGAGGACGGGAGTAGAGCGTCAAGTTGTCCACGAGCACAGAGGCATAGGGATAGTGGAGTTAAGTTGTTTGAGATGTCAAGAGTTGACATGTTTCGCAGACAACGTGAGGAGAGATGGTAATGAAGAGCAATAGCCGAGAAAATGAAAGGAGAAGAGACAGTAAAGTGTGGAGAGATGCTTATGAACACACTAGGAGAGGTAAAGCGACATGTATGGTCGAGTGCTGTTGAGTGTAGTACAGTGCTAGAAGAAACTTTTAGGGAACGAAGAAGAGTTGAAGGAGAAGAAATGGAGTTGTATAGAGGTGAGATGTGTGGGAAGAGGGTGATGATACAAGCATGGAGGAATAGAAGAAAACCGAGGACTCGATGGAAGTCAAACAGGATGAGGTCTCGGATAAATGAGGAGACGAAAGGGAGGATCGTCGGCGACGACGAGGGAGTGAAGTATGATGACAGGAGACGAAAGTATAATGGCAGTAGATGGAAGTGTGAAGACGACAGAGGAGGTACAGACAGTAGATGTCTGACTCTGGACGTGAAGAGAAGAAGACGAGGTAATGGAGGGTGGAAACAATAAGTAGAGTGGACCGATGGAGGTGTTATGATCTCAGCCTGCAGGAGAAACGAGTCTCCCCCTTGAGAGTTATTCAGCAAGCCTGACCTAACCGGAAGGTCTAGGAAATATAGAGGCGATAACACATATGTAAAATAGTTGGTTGGATTCAATGAACAATTTAAGATTATGGGCAGTGAAGAAGAAAACAGATAAATGACTGGTTAGGAGATGTGGACATTTTGCTGGAGGAGTGAGGCTCGCTTCTGGAGGGCTTTGACCTCACTTGAGGCCAGACATCGCAGGGGGAAAGCCGCGCTCCGTTGAGCTCCCGTCAGAAGGGAACCCCTAGTGATATATCTCGAAGAGAAGAGAAGTGTGCAGACGTACCAGCTGTGGAATCGAGCTGGGGACGTTGTGGTCTCAAGTCCTGGGCGACGAGGAGTGTTTATTAAACCGCCCAGAGACATTATTGTGGGCCGTGGAAGCGCCCTGACCAAGCTTCGTCAGAGGGAGGAGCGCCCTCGACGAGACAATCTGTGGTAAGCACGATATACGCCAGTTCATAGTGATTGCTTGTAGTTGGTCGTGTGCCCAGCGACAGTAGCAATGTTTATTGATAAGTTAGACATGTTTTAATAAGGCAGAAAGCCTAAAATAAGAGAGTGGAGAGGGAGGAACACGGAGCGACATCCGTCTCCTCTGAGCGCTGGCAGGCAACTGACTGAGCCCGGCTCCTGACGGCGGAGGACCCTCCCAGTGTGACTGACACCCGCCAGGCGAGGTGGAGCATGGACCCGCCCAATGGGGGAGTCCACTCTCACAGTATGTAGAGGACAGATAGAGGTTTGAGGCAAACATATTGTGTGATTATTTTTGTTTATGTGTTAAAGGGGAAACATTTTTATTGGAGTGTCGATGGGTTGCAGGTTTGTCTTTGGGGAAGAAGTTGCTGAGAACTTCGAAGCCAGCACAGAGGGAGTAGTTGATGAGACTCCAAGGTAGTGGAGCAGAGGACCTCGAGCTGTGAGGAGAAGCAGTGAAGAGGAGTGTCACGTGCTTCTGTAGAGGTGGTGAAGCACCATAGTTGCTCGAGGGAACTTCATGGTGTAGCAGCCAAGAGAGCTGTGGAGGAACCTAGCAGAAGGGTGAAGCACCGTAGTTGCTCAAGGAAACTTCATGGTAGCAGCCTGGAGGAGCTGCAGAGGATCCTGGTAGTTAAGCCCGGAAGAACCTGAAGATATCAGGGTAGTGAACTTCCAGAGGTGGAAGGGAAGTTCTGGTGGATTACTTGTAGGGAGTTGATAGTGTTTGGTTGTCATTAGCGTGCAAGACGCAGTGAGAGGTGAGTGATTGTTTGCATTCTTATGTCAAGGAGTGTTTTATACTGAAGTTTAGAGTTACAGTCGTAGGCTGGATTACCTACAGATGTATGTGTTCTAGGACTGATAGAGTGATCGATTGATCATTGTTGTGTATCAAGGAACATTTATACTGATATATGTTATTGCATTCACATGCTGATTTTCCTTGTACACGTACATATATATATATATATATATATATATATATATATATATATATATATATATATATATATATATATATATATATATTCTCTTGTTGATAGTGCAACAGTGTATGTAGACTTGATCTACTTGAGGAGGTTGATAGTATCAGGTGGTGAATCAGAAGATAGGATACCACTTGATAAGCTGATAATAGAGTTCTGATGGTGTTGGAGAGCAACCTGATTGTAATAGTATAGAGTATAGGAATCATTATTATTATATGTGTGCATGTATTGTGTATGTGCTTTGTCCAGTAAATGTATTCCAATTTGCTGGTGTTTGCCCTTGTCCTAGTGAGGCTTCCCAGGAAATAGTAAAGGAAGAGAGAGAGAGAGAGAAAGAACCAAGAACCACCGCTGTGGACAGGGTAGAAGGTAATACTAATAAGTCAAAGGGGGATTGAGGAGATCATATCACCTAAGGAGAGAGTGGGGAGTCACAGCGGCTCGAGACGTTGTGTGCACGTGACAACGAGGCTAAGTGTTGGAGCCGCATCCCCTAAATGTGTGACGCTGAGCCCCTCTCCAAGAGCCAGAAGCGCCTAGTGTGAACTCGTAGTGAGGTATAAGCACTCTAACGAGTTGTGGGTTGGGTTGTCCATAGAGAAGGAGGAACAACGACGACAACACCAACCACACACACAATACTATAATAAATTGGGGGCCTGTCCGGGAGAGTGAACTGACACACCCACACCCTGTCCAAGAGTGGACTTGTACACCCTTGCTGAAATAGATAAACTGTGTGACCGCAGGTGTATATTCTCTCTCTTGGGAAGACTCACAGGACAAGATGGATAAGGTGCAAGCATTTGTGGAGTCAGGCAAGCCTGAGGACTTAGAAGGTTGCTTGAGGGATCAATTAAAACAAATAGCAGAAAAATGTGGCATCAGGTTGAGAGCATATAAAGTAGCTGGGATCAAGGATGAGATCCTGAGGCAGTTAAGAGCCAGGAGTGAAGGGGCAGAACAAGGAGCCCAAAAAGGAGCTGAAAGTGGAAAGGTGGATGATGGGCAGGATGAAGATCCCAGGGATCGAGTAGGAGAAGCAAGAGTAGCCGCAGTCGCAGGAGTAGCCAGAATAGAGGCTTGGGGAGATTCCAGTTAGAGCTCCAGATGCAGCATGAGGACAAGGAGAGACAGTTCCAGCTGGAAACGATGAAATTGGAACTCCAGATGAAAAAAATGAAGCCGAGAAGTAGAAAAAGAGAAAACCAGAGTAAGAGAACTGGAGTTGGAACAGAAAGAAGAGAAAAAGCTAGAGGTGGAAAAAGAAAAAGCCCAGGTCGAAAAAGAAAAAGAGAGAACAAAACAAATGCAGATAGAAGCGAATAGAACCTTGGCTGAGCAAAGGATTGAACATGGGTTGCCAGAGAGCACCACCCAGGTATCACACCCACCAGATGTTAGGGTTAGGGAGAAGGACATTCCCTTGTTTGTTCCCGAAGAGGCAGAGAGCTTCTTCGAGCATTTTGAAAAAGTAGCCAGCATCAAGGAGTGGCCACAGTAGGAATGGGCTCAGCTGGTCCAGTTAAGATTGACCGGTGCAGCCAGGGAGGCATACACCCAATTGTCACTGGAAGAGTGCCAGGATTATGCCACGGTAAAGAGCAGCATATTGCGCTCGTTTCAGTTAACCCCAGAAGCTTATAGGAAGCGCTTCAGAGAGATGATCAAGGTTGGAGCGTGTACGTTTGCTGAGACAGCAAGAGATCTGAAAAGACGATTCCAGAAGTAGATTGAGGCTGCTGGAGTTGGATCTTACGCTGACCTGAAGCAACTGATGGTCATGGAGAAGTTCTTGGAGATGATGCATCCCGAAACAAAGTTCAAGATCCAAGAAGCAGGGATAAAGGAGGTGAAAGATGCCGCAGATAGGGCGGATATGATTACCGAAGCATACAAGAGCTTGAGGGAGAACAGAGTGAGAAGCGAGGCGAGACACAGCAATGGCAGACCCAGTGGAGTCTGGGGAGGAAGAAATTATGAAAGGCCCAGAGGAGTCTGGGGTGAGAAGAATTTTGATAAATGGGCAGATAAAAGTAAGTACCCTAAAACTCAGAAGAGTAGGTCACGCACTTCGTCCGAAAGTGAAGATGGAGGAGCTAAACAAGAAACTGATCGTTATCCAGGGAATCAAGAGTCCAGTAAAGCCCCACAGAGTGCGAATAGTGTACCTGGCTCGAGGAACTCTCATGCGAGTGGACAAAGTCAGAGTCACTCTGGTACATATAGGAGAGACTTTTCCCAGGTGAGGTGTTACAATTGTAACGGATTGGGTCACGTGATGCGAGATTGTAGGCAGGGCAAGAGAATTGTGACCCTGGCCATGTGTGACCCCCGAAGTAAATATACTAATGTGTTCCGAGACAAACCACAGAAGATGAACTTAGTGAACGAGAGGTATAGGCCGTTCATGAGCAAAGGTTGGATCAGTATAGGAGGCCAACCTGAGGTAGAAGTTGGTATCTTAAGAGATACCGGAGCTAATCAGAGCTTGATTGCGAGAAGCCTGATTGGGAATGATCGACGGTTAGCTGGCAGTGGGAAGATGAAAGTATATGGGTTATTGTCTGAGAGTGACATGCCCGTTTGTACTGTCCAGCTAAGGTCGGAATATGTGTCGGCAGAGGTGATGTTGGGAGTATGCCCCGACATACCTGTTCCAGGAGTCCAAGTGATCCTGGGGAATGACTTGTGCGGGACAAAGGTGTTGCCAAGAGTCATAGCGGAGACTGTGCCAGAGGAGTGCCCAGAAGGCCACGGCACGGGTGGGACACCTGAGAGTGTGAACCTGACTGACATCCGAGGAGATGAGTCAGGAGACCGCCAAGCCATTGAATACCCTGTCTCGGTAGTGATGAAGGCAGAGGTGGCCGACAAGGAAGACGCTGGAGAAGATGAGACAGTGTCGATTAAACCGGTAGAAGATATCGACGTAGATATAGCGTGGCTGTTTGATGAAGGTCCAGCCCAGGAAAATGAAGTCTCGGTGAGGTCAAAAGTGAAGATGGCCCAGCCGAAGAAGAATCATGTGAAGAGAGCGGACCTGAGTAGAGCCCAGACTGCTGAAATTAAGAGTCGGAAGGCGAATGCAACTGTGCTGAGTAGGAATGAGGAAAGATGTGGACAGACTGAGGACGGGAGTAGAGCGTCAAGTTGTCCACGAGCACAGAGGCATATGGATAGTGGAGTTAAGTTGTTTGGGAGATGTCAAGAGTTGACATGTTTCACAGACAACGTGGAGGAGAGATAGTGAAGAAGAGTAATAGCCGAGAAAATGAAAGGAGAAGAGACAGTATGTGTGGAGAGATGCTTACGAGCACTCTAGGAGAGGTAAAGCGACATGTACGGTCGAGTGCTGTTGGGTGTAGTACAGTGCTCGAAGAAACTTTTAGGGAACGAAGAAGAGTTGAAGGAGAAGAAAGGGAGTTGTATAGAGGTGAGAAGTGTGAGAAGAGGATGATGATACAAGCATGGAGGAATAGAAGAAAGCCGAGGACTCGATGGAAGTGAAACAGGATGAGGTCTCAGATAAATGAGGAGACGAAAGGGAGGATCGTCGGTGAAGACGAGGGAGTGAAGTATGATGACAGGAGACGGAAGTATAATGGCAGTAGATGGAAGTGTGAAGACGACAGAGGAGGTACAGACAGTAGATGTCTGACTCTGGACGTGAAGAGAAGAAGACGAGGAAACGGAGGGTGGAAACAATAAGTAGAGTGGACCGATGGAGCGCAGGCGTCCTAGGAGGACAGCCTAGCCAAGAGGTGCCAGAGAAGTCAGATCGTTTGTGAGAAGATCATGTTTCTGGCGAGTTGTGAGCCAGATGTTGCAAGGAGCAACGAACTAATTGTAGACTCCTAAGAGTACATAAGAGATCAATCGAACCAATCGGTTGAAGAACGAGACAGTGTGGTGGCGGATGTATTATCCCGAGCTTTGCCACTGGAATAACTCTCAAAAATAAGGGGAGGGGAGTGTTATGATCTCAGCCTACAGGAGAAACGAGTCTCCCCCTTGAGAGTTATTCAGCAAGCCTGACCTAACCAGAAGGTCTAGGAAATATGGAGGTGATAACACATATGTAAAATAGTTGGTTGGATTTAAATAACAATTTAAGATTATGGGCAGTGAAGAAGAAAACAGATAAATGACTGGCTAGGAGATGTGGACATTTTGCTGGAGGCGTGAGGCTCGCTTCTGGAGGGCTTTGACCTCACTTGAGGCCAGACATCGCAGGGGGAAAGCCGCGCTCCGTTGAGCTCCCGTCAGAAGGGAACCCCTAGTGATATATCTCGAAGAGAAGAGAAGTGTGCAGACGTACCAGCTGTGGAATCGAGCTGGGGATGTGTGGTCTCAAGTCCTGGGCGACGAGGAGTGTTTATTAAACCGCCCAGAGACATTATTGTGGGCCGTGGAAGCGCCCTGACCAAGCTTCGTCAGAGGGAGGAGCGCCCTCGACCAGATAATCTGTGGTAAGCACGATATACGCCAGTTCATAGTGATTGCTTGTAGTTGGTCGTGTGCCCAGCGACAGTAGCAATGTTTATTAATAAGTTAGACATGTTTTAATAAGGCAGAAAGCCTGAAATAAGAGAGTGGAGAGGGAGGAACACGGAGCGACATCCGTCTCCTCTGAGCGCTGGCAGGCAACTGAGGGAGCCCGGCTCCTGACGGCGGAGGACCCTCCCAGTGTGACTCACACCCGCCAGGCGAGGTGGAGCATGGACCCGCCCAATGGGGGAGTCCACTCTCACAGTATGTAGAGGACAGATAGAGGTTTGAGGCAAACATATTGTGTGATTATTTTTGTTTATGTGTTAAAGGGGAAACATTTTTATTGGAGTGTCGATGGGTTGCAGGTTTGTCTTTGGGGAAGAAGTTGCTGAGAACTTCGAAGCCAGCACAGAGGGAGTAGTTGATGAGACTCCAAGGTAGTGGAGCAGAGGACCTCGAGCTGTGAGGAGAAGCAGTGAAGAGGAGTGTCACGTGCTTCTGTAGAGGTGGTGAAGCACCATAGTTGCTCGAGGGAACTTCATGGTGTAGCAGCCAAGAGAGCTGTGGAGGACCCTAGCAGAAGGGTGAAGCACCGTAGTTGCTCAAGGAAACTTCATGGTAGCAGCCTGGAGGAGCTGCAGAGGATCCTGGTAGTTAAGCCCGGAAGAACCTGAAGATATCAGGGTAGTGAACTTCCAGAGGTGGAAGGGAAGTTCTGGTGGATTACTTGTAGGGAGTTGATAGTGTTTGGTTGTCATTAGCGTGCAAGACGCAGTGAGAGGTGAGTGATTGTTTGCATTCTTATGTCAAGGAGTGTTTTATACTGAAGTTTAGAGTTACAGTCGTAGGCTGGATTACCTACAGATGTATGTGTTCTAGGACTAATAGGGTGATCGATTGATCATTGTTGTGTATCAAGGAACATTTATACTGATATATGTTATTGCATTCACATGCTGATTTTCATTGTACATTTATATATATATATATATATATATATATATATATATATATATATATATATATATATATATATATATATATATATATATATATATATATATATATATATATATATATATATATTTCTCTTGTTGATAGTGCAACAGTGTATGTAGACTTGATCTACTTGAGGAGGTTGATTGTATCAGGTGGTGAATCAGAAGATAGGATACCACTTGGTAAACTGATAATAGAGTTCTGATGGTGTTGGAGAGCAACCTGATTGTAATAGTATAGAGTATAGGATTCATTCTTATTATATGTGTATATGTATTGTGTATGTGCTCTGTCCAGTAAATGTATTCAAATTTGCTGGTATTTGACCTTGTCCTAGTGAGGCTTCCCATGAAATAGTACAGAAGGAGAGAGAGAGAGAAAGAACCAAGAACCACTGCTGTGGACAGGGTAGAAGGTAATACTAATAAGTCAAAAGGGGATTGAGGAGATCATATCACCTAAGGAGAGAGTGGGGAGTCACAGCGGCTCGAGTGGGTGTGTGCACGTGACAACGAGGCTAAGTGTTGGAGCCGCATCCCCTAAACGTGTGACGTTGAGCCCCTCTCCAAGAGCCAGAAGCGCCTAGTGTGATCTCCTAGCACTCTACCGAGGTATAAGCACTCTACCGAGTTGTGGGTTGGGTTGTCAGGTGTAGAGGAGGAACAAGCTTTTGTGGACGACAACAACACCAACCAACACACAAGACTATAATAGAGTAGGAGCAGCAAGAGTAGCCGCAGTAGCAGGAGTAGCCGAAATAGGAGCTTGGAGAGATTCCAGTTAGAGCTCCAGATGCAGCAACAACGAGAGGACAAGGAGAGACAGTTCCAGCTGGAAAAGATGAAATTAGAACTCCAGATGAAAAAGGAAATAGAAAAAGAGAAAACCAAACTGGAAGTAGAAAAAGAGAAAACCAGAGTAAGAGAACTGGAGTTGGAACAGAAGAAAGAAAAAGCCCAGGCCGAAAAAGAAAGAGCTCAGGTCGAAAAAGAAATAGAGAGAACAAAACAAATGCAGATAGAAGCGAATAGAACCTTGGTTGAGCAAAGGATTGAACATGGGTTGCCAGAGAACACAACCCAGGTATTACACTCACCAGATGTTAGGGTTAGGGAGAAGGACATTCCCTTGTTTATGCCCGAAGAGGCAGAGAGCTTCTTCGAGCATTTTGAAAAGGTAGCCAGCATCAAGGAGTTGCCACAGGAGGAATGGGCCCAGCTGGTCCAGTTAAGATTGACCGGTGCAGCCAGGGAGGCATACACCCAATTGTCACTGGAAGAGTGCCAGGATTATGCCACAGTAAAGAGCAGCATATTGCGCTCGTTTCAGTTAACCCCAGAAGCTTATAGGAAGCGCTTCAGAGAGATGATCAAAGTTGGAGCGTGTACGTTTGCTGAGACAGCAAGGGATCTGGAAAGACGATTCCAGAAGTGGATTGAGGCTGCTGGAGTTGGATCTTACGCTGACCTGAAGCAACTGATGGTCATGGAGAAGTTCTTGGAGATGACGCATCCCAAAACGAAGTTCAAGATCCAAGAAGCAGGAATAAAGGAGGTGAAAGATGCCGCAGATAGGGCGGATATGATTACGGAAGCATACAAGAGCTTGAGGGAGAACAGAGTGAGAAGTGAGGCGAGATGCAGCAATAGCAGATCCAGTGGAGTCTGGGGAGGAAGAAATTATGAGAGACCCAGAAGAGTCTGGGGTGAGAAGAATTTTGATAAATGGGCAGATAAAAGTAAGTACCCTAAAACTCAGGTCGCTTAGGTAGGTCGCGCACTTCGTCTGAAAGTGAGGATGGAGGAGCCAAACGAGAAACTAATCGTGATCCAGAAAATCAAGAGTCCAGTAAAGCCCCACAGAGTGCAGGTAGTGTACCTGGCTCGAGGAACTCTCATGCGAGTAGACAAAGTCAGAGCCACTCTAGTTCGTATAGGAGAGATTTCTCCCAGGTGAGGTGTTACAATTGTAACGGATTGGGTCACGTGATGCGAGACTGTCGTCAGGGCAAAAGAGTTGTGACCCTGGCCATGTGTGACCCCCGAAATAAATATACTAATGTGTTCCGAGACAAACCACAGAAGATGAACTTAGTGAACGAGAGGTATAGGCCGTTCATGAGCAAAGGTTGGATCAGTATAAGAAGCCAACCTGAGGTAGAAGTTGGTATCTTAAGAGATACCGGAGCTAATCAGAGCTTGATTACGAGAAGCCTGATTGGGAATGATCGACGGTTAGCTGGCAGTGGGAAGATGAAAGTATATGGGTTATTGTCTGAGAGTGACATGCCCGTTAGTACTGTCCAGCTAAGGTCGGAATATGTGTCGGCGGAGGTGATGTTGGGAGTGTGCCCCGACATACCTATTACAGGAGTCCATGTGATCCTGGGGAATGACTTGTGCGGGACAAAGGTGTTGCCAAGAGTCATAGCGGAGACTGTGCCAGAGGAGTGCCCAGACGGCCACGGCACGGGTGGGACACCTGAGAGTGTGAACCTGACTGACATCCGAGGAGATGCGTCAGGAGACCGTCAAGCCATTGAGTACCCTGTCTTGGTAGTGATGAAGGCAGAGGTGGCCGACAAGGAAGACGCTGGAGAAGATGAGACAGTGTAGATTAAACCGGTAGAAGATATTGATGTAGATATAGCATGGCTGTTTGATGAAGGTCCAGCCCAGGAAAATGAAGTCTCGGTGAGGTCAAATGTGAAGATGACCCAGCCGAAGAAGAATCATGTGAAGAGAGCGGACCTGAGTAGAGCCCACACTGCTGAAATTAAGAGTCAGAAGGCGAATGCAACTGTGCTGAGTAGGAATGAGGGAGGATGTGGACAGACTGAGGACGGGAGTAGAGCGTCAAGTTGTCTATGAGCACAGAGGCATAGGGATAGTGGAGTTAAGTTGTTTGAGATGTCACGAGTTGACATGTTTCGCAGACAACGTGAGGAGAGATGGTGAAGAAGAGCAATAGCCGAGAAAATGAAAGGAGAAGAGACAGTATGTGTGGAGAGATGCTTACGAGCACACTAGGAGAGATAAAGCGACATGTATGGTCGAGTGCTGTTGAGTGTAGTACAGTGCTAGAAGAAACTTTTAGGGAACGAAGAAGAGTTGAAGGAGAAGAAATGGAGTTGTATAGAGGTGAGAAGTGTGGGAAGAGGATGATGATACAAGCATGGAGGAATAGAAGAAAACCGAGGACTCGATGGAAGTCAAACAGGATGAGGTCTCGGATAAATGAGGAGACGAAAGGGAGGATCGTCGGCGAAGACGAGGGAGTGAAGTATGATGACAGGAGACGAAAGTATAATGGCAGTAGATGGAAGTGTGAAGACGACAGGGGTGGTACAGACAGTAGATGTCTGACTCTGGACGTGAAGAGAAGAAGACGAGGTAACGGAGGGTGGAAACAATAAGTAGAGTGGACCGATGGAGTTCAGGCATCCTAGGAGGATAGCCTAGCCAAGAGGTGCCAGAGAAGTCAGATCGTTTATGAGAAGATCTTGTTTCTGGAGAGTTGTGAGCCAGATGTTGCAAGGTGCAACGAACTAATTGTAGACTCCTAAGGGAGTATATCGGTTGAAGAACGAGACAGTGAGGTGGCGGATGTATTATCCCGAGCTTTGCCACTGGAATAACTCTCAAAAATAAGGGGAGGGGAGTGTTATGATCTCAGCCTGCAGGAGAAACGAGTCTCCCCCTTGAGAGTTATTCAGCAAGCCTGACCTAACCAGAAGGTCTAAGAAATATAGAGGCGATAACACAGATGTAAAATAGTTTGTTGGATTCAATGAACAGTTTAAGATTATGGGCAGTGAAGAAGAAAACAGATAAATGACTGGCTAAGAGATGTGGACATTTTGCTGGAGGCGTGAGGCTCGCTTCTGGAGGGCTTTGACCTCACTTGAGGCCAGACATCGCAGGGGGAAAGCCGCGCTCCGTTGAGCTCCCGTCAGAAGGGAACCCCTAGTGATATATCTCGAAGAGAAGAGAAGTGTGCAGACGTACCAGCTGTGGAATCGAGCTGGGAACGTTGTGGTCTCAAGTCCTGGTCGACGAGGAGAGTATTAAACCGCCCAGAGACATTATTGTCGGCCGTGGAAGCGCCCTCACCAAGCTTCGTCAGAGGGAGGAGCGCCCTCGACCAGATAATCTGTGGTAAGCACGATATACGCCAGTTCATAGTGATTGCTTGTAGTTGGTCGTGTGCCCAGCGACAGTAGCAACATTCATTGAAAAGTTAGACATGTTTTAATAAGGCAGAAGGACTGAAATAAGAGAGTGGAGAGGGAGGAACACGGAGCGACATCCGTCTCCTCTGAGCGCTGGCAGGCAACTGAGGGAGCCCGGCTCCTGACGGCAGAGGACCCTCCCAGTGTGACTCACACCCGCCAGGCGAGGTGGAGCATGGACCCGCCCAATGGGGGAGTCCACTCTCACAGTATGTAGAGGACAGATAGAGGTTTGAGGCAAACATATTGTGTGATTATTTTTGTTTATGTGAGAAGCAGTGAAGAGGAGTGTCACGTGCTTCTGTAGAGGTGTTGAAGCACCATAGTTGCTCGAGGGAACTTCATGATGTAGCAGCCAGGAGAGCTGTGGAGGAACCTAGCAGAAGGGTGAAGCACCAAGGAAAACTTCATGGTAGCAGCCTGGAGGAGCTGCAGAGGATCCTGGTAGTTAAGCCCGGAAGAACCTGAAGATATCAGGGTAGTGAACTTCCAGAGGTGGAAGGGAAGTTCTGGTGGATTACTTGTAGGGAGTTGATAGTGTTTGGTTGTCATTAGCGTGCAAGACGCAGTGAGAGGCGAGTGGTTGTTTGCATTCTTATGTCAAGGAGTGTTTTATACTGAAGTTTAGAGTTACAGTCGTAGGCTGGATTACCTACAGTTGTATGTGTTCTAGGACTGATAGAGTGATCGATTGATCATTGTTGTGTATCAAGGAACATTTATAATGATATATGTTATTGCATTCACATGCTGATTTTCATTGTACACATTTATAGGTACATATATATATATATATATATTTATATATATATTATATATATATATATATATATATATATATATATATATATATATATATATATATATATATATATATATATATATATATATTTCTCTTGTTGATCGTGCAACGGTGGATGTAGACTTGATCTACTTGAGGAGGTTGATAGTATCAGGTGGTGAATCAGAAGATAGGATACCACTTGGTAAACTGATAATAGAGTTCTGATGGTGTTGGAGAGCAACCTGATTGTAATAGTATAGAGTATAGGATTCATTATTATTATATGTGTATATGTATTGTGTATGTGCTCTGTCCAGTAAATGTATTAAAATTTGCTGGTATTTGACCTTGTCCTAGTGAGGCTTCCGATGAAATAGTACAGAAGGAGAGAGAGAGAGAGAAAGAACCAAGAACCAAGAACCATTGCTGTGGACAGGGTAGAAGATAATACGAATAAGTCAAAGGGGGATTGAGGAGATCATATCACCTAAGGAGAGAGTGGGGAGTCACAACGGCTCGAGTGGGTGTGTGCACGTGACAACGAGGCTAAGTGTTGGAGCCGCATCCCCTAAATGTGTGACGTTGAGCCCCTCTCCAAGAGCCAGAAGCGCCTAGTGTGATCTCCTAGTGAGATATAAGCACTCTACCGAGTTGTGGGTTGGGTTGTCTGTAAAGGAGGAACAACGACGACAACACCACCAACACACACAGTACTATAATACTGGCCACAGACATACAGGAGGGATACCTGGCCACAGACATACAGGAGGGATACCTGGCCACAGACATACAGAAGGGATACCTGGCCACAGTCATACAGGAGGGATACCTGGCCACTGACATACAGGAGGGATACCTGGCCACAGACATACAGGAGGGATACCTGGCCACAGTCATACAGGAGGGATACCTGGCCACAGACATACAGGAGAGATACCTGGCTACAGACATACAGGAGAGATACCTGGCCACAGACATACAGGAGGGATACCTGGCCACAGACATACAGGAGAGATACCTGGCCACAGACATACAGGAGAGATACCTGGCCACAGACATACAGGAGGGATACCTGGCCACAGACATACAGGAGAGATACCTGGCCACAGACATACAGGAGGGATACCTGGCCACTGACATACAGGAGGGATACCTGGCCACAGACATACAGGAGGGATACCTGGCCACAGACATACAGGAGGGATACCTGGCCACAGACATACAGGAGGGATACCTGGCCACTGACATACAGGAGGGATACCTAGCCACAGACATACAGGAGGGATACCTGGCCACAGTCATACAGGAGGGATACCTGGCCACAGACATACAGGAGAGATACCTGGCCACAGACATACAGGAGAGATTCCTGGCCACAGACATACAGGAGAGATACCTGGCCACAGACATACAGGAGAGATACCTGGCCACAGACATACAGGAGGGATACCTGGCCACAGACATACAGGAGAGATACATGGCCACAGACATACAGGAGGGATACCTGGCCACAGACATACAGGAGAGATACCTGGCCACAGACATACAGGAGAGATACCTGGCCACAGACATACAGGAGGGATTCCTGGCCACAGACATACAGGAGGGATACATGGCCACAGACATATAGGAGGAATACCTGGCCTCAGACATACAGGAGGGATACCTGGCCTCAGACATACAAAATTAATATTGCGTGTTTGTGGACTCTCCTTGGCGTGGTACAAACCACTGTCCTTGGCGTGGTACAAACCACCGTCCTTGGCGTGGTACAAACCACTGTCCTTGGCGTGGTACAAACCACCGTCCTTGGCGTGGTACAAACCACTGTCCTTGGCGTGGTACAAACCACCGTCTTTGCGTGGTACAAACCACCGTCTTTGCGTGGTACAAACCACCGTCCTTGGCGTGGTACAAACCACTTGGCGTGGTACAAACCACTTTGCGTGGTACAAACCACCGTGGTCTGTCCTTGCGTGGTACAAACCACCGTCCTTGGCGTGGTACAAACCACTGTCCTTGGCGTGGTACAAACCACTGTCTTTGCGTGGTGGCGTGGTACAAACCACCGTCCTTGGCGTGGTACAAACCACCGTCTTTGCGTGGTACAAACCACCGTCTTTGCAAACCACCGTCCTTGGCGTGGTACAAACCACTGTCCTTGGCGTGGTACAAACCACTGTCTTGGCGTGGTACAAACCACCGTCTTTGCGTGGTACGTGGTAAAAACCACTGTCCTTGGCGTGGTACAAACCACTTGGCGTGGTACAAACCACCCTTGGCGTGGTACAAACCACTGTCCTTGGCGTGGTACAAACCACTGTCCTTTGCGTGGTACAAACCACTGTCCTTGGCGTGGTACAAACCACCGTCCTTGGCGTGGTACAAACCACTGTCCTTGGCGTGGTACAAACCACCGTCCTTGGCGTGGTACAAACCACTGTCCTTGGCGTGGTACAAACCACCACCAGCAGCACCACCAGCAGCAACAGCACCACCAGCAACAGCACCACCACCAGCAGCAGCACCACCTCCAGCAGCAGCACGATCTCCAGCAGCAGCACCATCTCCAGCAGCAGCACCACCTCCAACAGCACCACCTCCAGCAGCAGCACCATCTCCAGCAGCAGCACCACCTCCAGCAGCAGCACCACCTACAGCAGCAGCACCACCTACAGCAGCAGCAGCACCACGTCCAGCAGCAGCACCACCAGCAGCAGCACCACCTCCAGCAGCAGCACCACCTACAGCAGGAGCACCACCTCCAGCAGTAGCACCACCTCCAGCAGCAGCACCTCCAGCAGCAGCACCACCAGCAGCACCACCACCAGCAGCAGCACCACCACCAGCAGCAGCACCACCTCCACCAGCAGCAGCACCACCTCCAGCAGCAGCACCACCTCCAGCAGCAGCACCACCTCCAGCAGCAGCACCACCAGCAGCAGCAGCACCACCAGCAGCAACAGCACCACCACCAGCAGCAGCACCACCTCCAGCAGCAGCACCACCTCCAGCAGCAGCACCACCTCCAGTAGCACCACCTCCAGCAGCAGCACCACCTCCAGCAGCAGCACCACCACCAGCAGCAGCACCACCTCCAGCAGCACCACCTCCAGCAGCAGCACCACCTCCAGCAGCACCACCTCCAGCAGCAGCACCACCACCAGCAGCAGCACCACCTCCAGCAGCAGCACCACCTCCAGCAGCACCACCTCCAGCAGCAGCACCACCTCCAGCAGCAGCACCACCAGCAGCACCACCACCTCCAGCAGCAGCACCACCTCCAGCCGCAGCACCACCAGCAGCAGCAGCAGCACCACCAGCAGCAACAGCACCACCACCAGCATCACCACCACCTCTTGCAGCAGCACCACCTCCAGCAGCAGCACCACCTCCAGCAGCAGCACCACCTCCAGCAGCAGCACCACCTCCAGCAGCAGCACCACCACCAGCAGCAGCACCACACCACCACCAGCAGCACTTCCAGCAGCCACAGCAGCACCACCAGCACCACCTCCAGCAGCACCACCTCCAGCAGCAGCACCACCTCCAGCAGCAGCACCACCACCACCAGCAGCACCACCTCCAGCAGCAGCAGCACCACCAGCAGCAGCATCACCTGCAGCAGCAGCACCACCTCCAGCAGCACCACCTCCAGCAGCAGCACCACCACCAGCAGCACCACCTCCAGCAGCACCACCTCCAGCAGCACCACCTCCAGCAGCAGCACCACCTCCAGCAGCACCACCTCCAGCAGCAGCACCACCACCAGCAGCACCACCTCCAGCAGCAGCAGCAGCAGCACCACCAGCAGCACCACCTCCAGCAGCAGCAGCACCACCTCCAGCAGCACCACCACCAGCAGCAGCACCACCACCAGCAGCAGCACCACCTCCAGCAGCACCACCTCCAGCAGCAGCACCACCTCCAGCAGCACCACCACCAGCAGCAGCAGCACCACCTCCAGCAGCAGCACCACCTCCAGCAGCACCACCTCCAGCAGCAGCACCACCACCAGCAGCAGCACCACCTCCAGCAGCAGCACCACCTCCAGCAGCAGCACCACCTCCAGCAGCACCACCAGCAGCAGCACCACCACCACCAGCAGCAGCACCACCTCCAGCAGCAGCAGCACCACCTCCAGCAGCAGCACCACCTCCAGCAGCAGCACCACCTCCACCAGCAGCAGCACCACCTCCAGCAGCAGCACCAACTCCAGCAGCAGCACCATCTCCAGCAGCAGCACCACCTCCAGCAGCAGCACCACCTCCCAGCAGCACCACCTCCAGCAGCAGCACCACCTCCAGCAGCAGCACCACCTCCAGCAGCAGCACCACCTCCAGCAGCAGCACCACCTCCAGCAGCACCACCTCCAGCAGCAGCACCACCTCCAGCAGCAGCACCACCTCCCAGCAGCACCACCACCAGCACCACCACCAGCAGCAGCACCACCTCCAGCAGCACCACCTCCAGCAGCAGCACCACCTCCAGCAGCAGCACCACCTCCAGCAGCAGCACCACCTCCAGCAGCAGCACCACCAGCAGCAGCACCACCACCAGCAGCACCACCAGCAGCAGCACCACCTCCAGCAGCAGCAGCACCACCTCCAGCAGCAGCACCACCCAGCAGCAGCAGCACCACCTCCAGCAGCAGCCAGCAGCAGCACCACCACCAGCAGCACCACCACCTCCAGCAGCAGCAGCACCACCAGCCAGCAGCAGCAGCCACCACCAGCAGCAGCACCACCAGCAGCAGCACCACCTCAGCAGCACCAGCAGCAGCACCAGCACCACCTCCCAGCAGCAGCATCACCAGCAGCACCACCTCCAGCAGCAGCACCACCTCCAGCAGCAGCACCACCTCCAGCAGCAGCACCACCTCCAGCAGCAGCACCACCTCCAGCAGCAGCACCACCTCCAGCAGCAGCACCACCTCCAGCACCAGCACCACCTCCAGCAGCAGCACCACCTCCAGCAGCAGCACCACCTCCAGCAGCAGCACCACCAGCAGCACCACCACCAGCAGCACCACCTCCAGCAGCAGCACCACCTCCAGCAGCAGCACCACCTCCACCAGCAGCAGCACCACCAGCAGCAGCACCACCACCAGCAGCAGCACCACCACCTCCAGCAGCAGCACCACCTCCAGCAGCAGCACCGCCACCAGCAGCACCACCTCCAGCAGCAGCACCACCACCAGCAGCAGCACCACCTCCAGCAGCAGCACCACCACCAGCAGCAGCACCACCAGCAGCAGCACCACCTCCAGCAGCAGCAGCACCACCTCCAGCAGCAGCACCACCTCCAGCAGCAGCACCACCTCCAGCAGCAGCACCACCACCACCAGCAGCAGCACCACCTCCAGCAGCAGCACCACCTCCAGCAGCAGCACCACCACCAGCAGCAGCAGCACCACCTCCAGCAGCAGCACCACCTCCAGCAGCAGCACCACCTCCAGCAGCAGCACCACCTCCAGCAGCAGCACCACCACCAGCAGCAGCACCACCAGCAGCAGCAGCACCACCACCAGCAGCAGCACCACCTCCAGCAGCACCACCACCACCAGCAGCACACCTCCACAGCAGCACACCTCCACAGCACCACCAGCAGCACCACCACCTCCCAGCAGCACCACCTCCAACAGCACCACCACCACCAGCAGCACCACCTCCAGCAGCAGCACCACCAGCAGCACCAGCACCACCACCAGCAGCACCACCACCAGCAGCACCACCTCCAGCAGCACCACCTCCAGCAGCAGCACCACCTCCAGCAGCACCACCTCCAGCAGCAGCACCACCTCCAGCAGCAGCACCACCTCCAGCAGCAGCACCACCTCCAGCAGCAGCACCTCCAGCAGCAGCACCACCAGCACCTCCAGCAGCAGCACCACCACCCCAGCAGCACCACCTCCAGCAGCAGCACCACCTCCAGCAGCAGCACCACCTCCAGCAGCAGCACCACCTCCAGCAGCACCACCACCACCAGCAGCAGCACCACCACCAGCAGCAGCACCACCACCACCAGCAGCAGCACCACCACCAGCAGCAGCACCAGCAGCAGCACCACCTCCAGCAGCAGCAGCACCACCTCCAGCAGCAGCACCACCTCCAGCAGCAGCACCACCTCCAGCAGCAGCACCACCTCCACCAGCAGCAGCACCACCTCCAGCAGCAGCACCACCTCCAGCAGCAGCACCACCTCCAGCAGCAGCACCACCTCCAGCAGCAGCACCACCTCCAGCAGCACCACCTCCAGCAGCAGCACCACCTCCAGCAGCAGCACCACCTCCAGCAGCAGCACCACCTCCAGCAGCAGCACCACCAGCCACCAGCAGCAGCACCACCTCCAGCTCCAGCAGCAGCACCACCAGCACCAGCAGCAGCACCACCTCCAGCCAGCAGCAGCAGCACCACCACCACCACCAGCAGCACCACACCTCCAGCAGCAGCACCACCACCAGCAGCAGCACCACCTCCAGCAGCAGCACCACCTCCAGCAGCAGCACCACCACCAGCAGCAGCACCACCTCCAGCAGCAGCACCACCTCCAGCAGCAGCACCACCTCCAGCAGCAGCACCACCTCCAGCAGCAGCACCACCTCCAGCAGCAGCACCACCTCCAGCAGCAGCACCACCTCCAGCAGCAGCACCACCTCCAGCAGCAGCACCACCTCCAGCAGCAGCACCAGCTCCAGCAGCAGCACCACCTCCAGCAGCAGCACCACCACCACCACCAGCAGCACCACCTCCAGCAGCAGCACCACCTCCAGCAGCAGCACCACCTCCAGCAGCAGCAGCTCACCACCACCCACAGCACCACCAGCAGCAGCACCACCTCCAGCAGCAGCACCACCTCCAGCAGCAGCACCACCACCTCCAGCAGCAGCACCACCTCCAGCAGCAGCACCACCACCCAGCAGCCAGCAGCAGCAGCACCACCACCAGCAGCAGCACCACCACCAGCAGCAGCACCACCACCAGCAGCAGCACCACCAGCAGCAGCACCACCTCCAGCAGCAGCACCACCTCCAGCAGCAGCACCACCTCCAGCAGCAGCACCACCTCCAGCAGCAGCACCACCACCAGCCAGCAGCAGCACCACCTCCAGCAGCAGCACCACCTCCAGCAGCAGCACCACCACCACCTCCAGCAGCAGCACCACCACCACCAGCAGCAGCACCACCTCCAGCAGCACCAGCAGCACCACCCAGCAGCAGCAGCCACCTCCAGCAGCAGCACCACCTCCAGCAGCAGCAGCACCAGCCTCACCACCAGCAGCAGCAGCACCACCACCACCACCACCTCCAGCAGCAGCACCACCTCCAGCAGCAGCACCACCTCCAGCAGCAGCACCACCTCCAGCAGCAGCACCACCACCACCTCAGCAGCACCACACCACCAGCACCACCAGCTCCAGCAGCACCACCTCCAGCAGCAGCACCACCTCCAGCAGCAGCACCACCACCACCACCAGCAGCAGCAGCAGCACCACCTCCAGCAGCAGCACCACCACCAGCAGCAGCACCACCTCCAGCAGCAGCACCACCTCAGCAGCAGCACCACCTCCAGCAGCAGCAGCAGCAGCACCACCTCCACCAGCAGCAGCACCACCTCCAGCAGCAGCACCACCTCAGCAGCACCACCACCAGCAGCACCACCTCCAGCAGCAGCAGCACCACCCAGCAGCAGCAGCACCACCAGCAGCAGCACCACCACCAGCAGCACCACCACCACCACCAGCAGCACCACCTCCAGCAGCAGCACCACCTCCAGCAGTAGCACCACCTCCAGCAGCACCACCACCAGCAGCAGCACCACCTCCAGGAGCAGCACCACCACCAGCAGCAGCAGCAGCACCACCTCCAGCAGCAGCACCACCTCCAGCAGCAGCACCACCACCAGCAGCAGCACCACCTCCAGCAGCAGCAGCACCACCTCCAGCAGCAGCACCACCTCCAGCAGCAGCACCACCTCCAGCAGCAGCACCACCTCCAGCAGCAGCACCACCACAGCAGCAGCACCATCTCCAGCAGCAGCACCACCTCCAGCAGCACCATCCCCAGCAGCAGCACCACCTCCAGCAGCAGCACCACCTCCAGCAGCAGCACCCTCCAGCAGCAGCACCACCTCCAGCAGCAGCACCACCTCCAGCAGCAGCACCACCTCCAGCAGCAGCACCACCTCCAGCAGCAGCACCACCTCCAGCAGCAGCACCACCTCCAGCAGCACCACCACCAGCAGCAGCACCACCTCCAGCAGCAGCACCACCTCCAGCAGCAGCACCACCTCCACCAGCAGCACCACCACCAGCAGCAGCACCACCTCCAGCAGCAGCACCACCTCCAGCAGCAGCACCACCTCCAGCAGCAGCACCACCACCAGCAGCAGCAGCAGCACCACCTACCAGCAGCAGCACCACCAGCACCAGCAGCAGCAGCACCACCTCCAGCAGCAGCACCACCTCCAGCAGCAGCACCACCTCCAGCAGCAGCACCA
>NW_025553490.1:0-39131 GCF_020424385.1 Procambarus clarkii
ACTGTTTAATAAATGTAACCAAAGCCGCCAAGACTGAGAAAAGGTGTACACGTTCGTAAGTACTCGCGTAACTACTACGAGAATCTGGCCTCAGCTCCGTAACATAGCCAACGACATCCAGAGAACAGTCTCGTTTGTCTACGAGTTACCACTATAAATACTGACCTTGAAGAAAGCCGGATAAGGCAGAAGCGGTGGCCAAGAGGGGCTATATTCACCACCTATCCGGCCTCTTTAGCTCTCGGTGCGGTAATAGGGTTGTGGTGTTGGGAGTAATCTGTGGCAGTGACAGGCATCCTCCATGTCCCCCCCCCTCCCCCTTCGTTCCTCGCTGGGGATGAAGGCTGTTCAACCATTACGGATCTAATCGCTCGTGCTGCCAAGGACCATAAGCACCAAAAAAAATGACGGCCAACGGTATAAGAGAAATATTTTAATTAGGGCCGCAGAAACACGAAACAGTCCTTTATTTATCAGGATTTAGTTGAGTTGATCAATAAATCAGGCCGGTCAAGGGGGACTATATAATGGGCGGTGATCACCTGATGAGCGATGGGGGGGAGTTTACGGGCTCACCATAGCCCGTGCTACATGGACACTTCGTCCTGAGTAGCTAAATCTTTAACAACAACAACCTGATGAGCCTCGCTTCAAGACGGCTGCCTCTCCCAGCTTGTGTGGTGGTGGGTGGTGGTAGGGATCCAGGATGCCCTCAGCCACCACAACCACCACACATCCTTGGCGGACGGCATCGTCACAGCTGCGACAACTGACCACTGAGGTCTGAAGGAGAACAGTACTTGGACCTATTCTATGTTGACCAGACCACACACTACAAGATGAGGAGACGACGACGTTTCGGTCCGTCCTGGCACCATTCTCAGTCGACAATCGACTTGAGAATGGTCCAGGACGGACCGAAACGTCGTGGACCGAAACGTCGTGGACCGAAACGTCGAGAGAGCCGGAGAAGAGAGGAGAGAGAAGCGAGGAGAGGAGAGAGAGAGAGAGAGAGAGAGGAGAGAGAGAGAGAGAGAGAGGAGAGAGAGAGAGAGAGAGAGAGAGAGAGAGAGAGAGAGGAGAGCGAGAGAGATAGAGAGAGAGAGAGAGAGAGAGAGAGAGAGAGCTGAGAGAGAGAGAGCGAGAGAGCGAGAGAGCGAGAGAGAGCGAGAGAGCGAGAGAGCGAGACAGAGAAACAGAGAGACAGAGAGAGAGGGAGAGAGAGAGAGAGAGAGAGAGAGAGAGAGAGAGAGAGAGAGAGAGAGAGAGAGAGGAGAGAGAGAGAGAGAGAGAGAGAGCGAGAGAGAGAGAGAGAGAGAGAGAGAGAGAGAGAGAAGGCTTGACAGAGTGGGAAGGGAAATGTTAACAATTTACACCAACAGAACAAGAGGGAATGGATGGAAGCTGGAGAATCAGAGTCACAAAGATACCGAGAAAATTCTATTTTAACGTAAAAGTAATAACAAGTTGGAATCAGATAAAGGAGCAGGTTGTCGAAGCGAACGCAATCATAATTCCAAAAGTAGGTAAGAGAAACAAAGAAGGCGCCATTACATAACCATAGGTTAATATGCCGGGAACCAAGAGCTAAATCTCAACCCTGCAGGCGCAAATAGTGTGGTGGGCGAGAGAAAATAATTCTTCCACTAGACTAAACGCCAAATCTTGCTATCAGGAACCTTGAACTCTCCAGTGGTGACTTTATACCAGTCAAGGCGCTAATATGTATTTATTTATTGATAGTATTTTATATAGCTTTTCTTGGCTGCTGATTCACTTAAAATACATTTGTTCCTGTGCTCGATAGTTTTAGAGAGACACGTGGGAGAGGGGTGACACATGGGAGACAGGGGTGACACATGGGAGACAGGGGTGACACATGGGGGACAGGGGTGACACATGGGAGACAGGGGTGACACATGGGAGACAGGGGTGACACATGGGAGACAGGGGTGACACATGGGGGACAGGGGTGACACATGGGAGACAGGGGTGACACATGGGGGACAGGGGTGACACATAGGGGACAGAGAGTGACCCACAAGAGGAATAGAGAGTGACATACCCTCTGTCCCTCTTTGAGGGACTGAGGGTATATTGCTTCGCCCGATATACTAAAAAAAAAAATCTACTAACACAAATGTGTTAGTAGATTGTGTCCTAGGGTTTGGTTAGTTTTTTTTTACTGCCACTCCAACTTGTTGTGAAACTTTCAGTGAATGGTGGATCCTGACTCCCCGGCGCTTTCCTTCATCAATCTGCTGCAAGATACAGTTGGTAATTTGGTAGTTGTGACGTGGGTTGTTACGCCCTTCTTCCCTCAATGTCAATCTCTCTCTCTCTCTCTTTAGTAAAATAGGTACCTGGGTGTTAGTCAGCTGTCACGGGCTGCTTCCTGGGGGTGGAGGCCTGATCGAGGACCGGGCCGCGGGGACACTAAAGCCCCGAAATCATCTCAAGATAACCTCAAGAAGATAACCTCTCTAAATTTCTAGAGAGAGAATTTCTAGAGTTCGGGCCAACATGCAAGTTCTTACATTTTCGACATTTTTCGCATCTGGGGCTTAAGAGTCTTGAAGTTTGTCAACACTCATCGCGACGGTCTCGCTTCATGCAGGTCGGCGTTCAATCCCCGACCGTCCAAGTGATTGGGCACCATTCCTTTCCCCCGTCCCACCCCAAACCCTTATCCTAACACCTTCCAGGTACTATATAGTTGTAATGGCCTGGCGCTTTCCCTGATATTTTCCCTTCCTCCAAATCATGTCGCATATTATAGGTCTCCTAATTGAGCCTCCTCACCTCCTTTAAACATCTAATCTCCCTAGTGTGACCACTGAGGTATTCATTCAGAGTGTTTGCTGCCCTTTTATCCTCCATTATAACTTGGTTAGTCCCATCTTTTAAGGGTCCTCCCGAGTACTGTGTTTTAAACAAAGGTCCCGGAGTGGGTGTTATCGGCGGCCGCATCGTAAAGTTTGACTTAATCACAAATCTAAATATTTATCTGGCGAGCACAGGAGTAAGACAGCGCTTCATTTGTTACGACAGCGGCCAATGTGTTGTTTTGGTGTGGTAGATATGACTCGCATCACCACACGTCACGCCGGCCACTGATATTTTATATATATATATATATATATATATATATATATATATATATATATATATATATATATATATATATATATATATATATTATATATATATATATATATATATATATTATATATATATATATATAACCCGGCCTGTCTACTCATTTTCCCCCTGCTCTCTTTCCTCTCCTCTTTTCCCCTTGCCCCCCCTCTCCTTTCATCTTCTCCCGTCTCCCCTTTCAATTGTCTTACATCTTCACTATATACTATAGTGACTGTACATACTTTCTTCGCTATAACCATCTTTACTACTCTCTTCACTGTAACCTGAATGAATTCCCCTTCTTTACCCTATCTCCCCCTTCCCTTACGTCACCCTTCCCCTTGATGCCTCACTCTGACGTGTTCGCTTTGACCTGTATATTATTATTAATATTATTAATATTATTATTATTATTATATTATTATTATTAATATTATTAATATTATTATTATTATTATTATTATTATTATTATTATTAATATAATGTTTATATTATTTGAGGGAGTATATACAGAACTCTTAACCAGTAGTTTCCCACAGTTTGCTCCTGACACAGACGCGCGCAGGTGGCAATCCTGCAATGTATAGTAATGCCAAAACGGTTCAAATTTGACCTATTTCTTATTCCTTCCGTTCACGAGCGTGGGTATGATCAGTTTAGTGGTCTGTTGTGTCTGGCCTTTCCATCATCTGGTAGCGTCTGTTCTCATGCTCATTATTCACCCGTCTTCCCTGTCTCTTTCTGTCTGTGCCGCTGTTGGACGGTAGAGCGACGGTCTCGCTTTATGCAGGTCGGCGTTCAATCCCCGACCGTCCACAAGTGGTTGGGCACCATTCCTTTTCCTCCCGTCCCTTCCTAAATGCTTATCCTGACCCCTTTTCCAGTGCTATATAGTCGTGATGGCTTGGCGCTTTCCCCCTGATACTTCCTTTCCTCCTCCCCCCCCCCGTCTCATCCTTGTTGTAGTTCCCTCAGCGTAGTCCTCCGAGTAGTCCTACCGAACTACGATGTTGTTGTTGTTTTTGAATTAGCTACTCAGAACGTAGTGTCCATGTAGCACGGGCTATGGTGAGCCCGTAAACCCCAAACTACGAGTAGTCCTTCTCCCTATATAGCCCACCCTCGTTCTAGCCAGCCCAACGTCCTATTGATGTGCTAAATTGCCCGAACCTAACCTAACCGAGGACCTACGTATAGAAAACGGGACATCACGTCACTTTTACCAGCCGCCATGATTGTTCGTACATCAGTAGTTCTTAAGATGATCTATACGTCAAGATACGATGTACTATGCGACCCGACGGGTTTCTTCCTCCCACCCCCCCCCCCTTCACCACTCCACATGTGCAGGGGGGGGGGTTGTGTAAAAGCCTGGTTTGTGCCTCGGAGAGGCTACGGGATCCGGTAAGTTCAGTAGAACTTCGGTTTCAACCCTTTTACCATGTCGTAGCTCAGTCGATTAAGGCAGTGTCTGGGATGCTGCCGGATGCAGGTTCGAATCTTCGTCACGGCCCTTGTGGATTTGTTCCTAACATGCCCATTAGTATCCCTAATGTTTCACCCCTTAAGTCTCCTCCTCACTATTAGTAACCCTCTTGCCTCCTAGCCCTCCCCCCTCCTCCTCTCCTGTCCCTCTCCTATTCTATTTCCTCCTAATCTCATCCTTTCCCACTTATTCCCCTCTTACTACTCTCCTCTCCCACTCTCTCCTGCCCGGCCGTCTCCTATCCCTTCCCGCAACCCCTCCTGCCCCTCGTCTATCCATCCCTCACCCCTCCCCTTACCTATCCCTCCCCCTAAACAAAATCTTCTTAAGTTGTCTCTTCTTATCTCAACAACAGAACAAGAAGATGCCGGCTGAGTCGTATTTCAGCCTCCGCCGCCAGGGCCACCACGCCATGTGCCAACCCTCCCATTAAGGCTCTTTTGCCCAACACTTTTTGCGAGACTAACAACAGTAACGACCACGTGGGCTTGTCTCTCTCTCGTCCAAAGTTTCGTCCGCTTTTTCACCAACACCGGTGGAGATGCTTCGCCAATCCGACATTTTTACTCTGGCCGGTTACCTGTTCCAACGAATTTTTTTTTTATTATTTCTTAGCCGTTTATTCCTGATAGCCGAAGCTATTATATAAAGTGCCAAGTTGGCTTTGACGGGACGACGGTTATAAGGAACGCTACTTTCAAAAAAATAAATTAACTAAAACTTGTAATTTAATTGTTAAATTAAAATATATTTATTAACATTTATTAGGGGGGGGATTAACAAATTGATCCATTGTAAGGAATGTATATACACACGGAATAGTGCCCTTACCTGATCAACCAGGCTGTGACTCATACGTCAGGCTGCGAGCAGCCGCGTCCAACAGCCTGGTTGATTAGTCCGGCAACCAGGAGGCCTGGTCGACGACCGGGTCGCGGGGACGATAAGCCCCGGAAGCACCTCAAGGTAACCTCAAGGTAACGCACCATTATAAGGGGTAGGGGAGGCAGGGTGGTTGGGAGGAGAGGAAGGGTGGTAGGGAGGAGAGGCAGGACTATTCCTACCACAAGGAACACCATACCGAACGTCGTGGTTCCTGCCTCTCCCTACCACAAGGGAGAGAGGCAGGGAGAGGCATCTCCCTACCACAAGGGAGAGAGGCAGGGAGAAGCATCTCCCTACCTCCTCTCAGCATGGGCGTGGCCACCATAGCGAGCAGGACGCCGTTTACAAACGTGTCATTAACAGAGGACCCCACAACACCTAGCTCCGTGTGCAGTCTTCCAGCAGGACGGGCACAAGGTCGCCACCAGGGTACGGTGACCACCTCCACACCCGCCACACACCTGCCACACCTGCAACTCTGAAGGGGCTGGCTGCCTGCTAACTCTCCCGTTCGGCGGCAGAAGGGGGAGAGGCGCGGAATGACATCAGTTATGGAATGTGAAATATGATTCATATTCGGGCACAATATGGTTTTAGGAGCCCTTTTGGGGACCTTAAATAGACGAAGGTAGAAATATCCTAAATTACTTTATCCGTCTGAGGTGTAGTTTAGTATCTTATCTTGAGGTTATCTTGAGATGATTTCGGGGATTTAGTGTCCCCGCGTCCCGGTCCTCGACCAGGCCTCCACCCCCAGGAAGCAGCCCGTGACAGCTGACTAACACCCAGGTACCTATTTTTACTGCTAGGTAACAGGGGCATAGGGTGAAAGAAACTCTGCCCATTGTTTCTCGCCGGCACCCGGGATCGAACCCGGGACCACAGGATCACAAGTCCAGTGTGCTGTCCGCTCGGCCGACCGGCTCCCTCTTAAGAAAAAGTTACTTTCTAGCTTGATTGACATCAGTATCAGCATGCCATAAGCAGCAGCATGAAAGCATCAGTAACAGCATCGTTAAATACACGTGCCTCTCTATGCCTCCGCGCCGTACTAACGAACATATAAATTAACAAACACACGCTATAAATTACTGAAGTATTAATCAAAACATGAATATATATACCAAATTATTTCTTATGATTAATGAGGGGTCGAACTCTGGTCCATAAGTGAAGGGGACCCTAGCTGCTGGGTGGACCTGGGGGACCCCAGCTGCTAGGTGGACCTAGGGGGACCCTAGCTGCTGGGTGACCCCAGCTGCTGAGTGACCCCAGCTGCTGGGTGACCCCAGCTGCTGAGTGAACCTAGGGCCGCCTGCCTGAATCGACCGAGGGCGCCTAGGTCGAACCCAAGGCGCCAGCGCCAACCTAATCTTGGGTATCGGGCACAATCTCCAACTGCCTGGCGCCGCCAATCTAGCAATTTGGCATTGTCTAGCACGGCTTGTCCTGGGTATGTGGTATTATCTAAGACCCTCAGTGTCGTCCATCCCCGCTCCCTGGCACTATCTCAAGATGTCTGGTGCCGCCTATCCTAACTATCCACCATTATCTCCAGGTGTCTCTCAGCAGCCAGGTGTGTAAAGGCACCGTCCAGGTATGGCGAGGAGGTGTGTGTCTGGAGAGGCTATACAAGCACACCTGTTGTGAGGCTCTTAAACTGAAGTCTCTTCCTGATGTGTGTGTGGGGGGGGGGGTTGAAAGGGTGGGGGGGGGGTTGAAGGGGTGGGGGTTGAAGGGTGGGGGTTAAAGAGGGGGGGGGGGGGTTATGTCGTCTCCAGCCAGGACTCTGAGGTCTACACTTTCTTACTTCAAACGTCACTTTCTTTGACTAATTTCTCGACTGTCCTTCGAATTATGAACGGTGTTGTAATATTCCTGTTTTCCCTTTCTTGTGTGGCGAGGTCCAGTTTCCTCAGCTCTGTAACGAGTCTTATTGTATACGTTTAGATCGGTTTCGGACACTCTTTGACCATTATTAGTAATCTACCTACTTTCTTACCATCCACCCGTGCCTACCACCCACAGACACCACCTCCATCCTCCAACTAGCTGAAGCACTCAGCAGCATTTTTGGGGCAACGTGCCCACCCAATCACCACCCGACTGAATTACTGAACAGCTTTTTACCCGGTGTCGTAACAACTCATTACCGCCGTATACATTTTTAAATTCAACAATTGAGTTGTAATAACCTGTGCTTGACTCCTTGGGAAGAATCAATCCGTGGAGCTCCAACAGAACCAAAGAGGCTTGCGACTTATGGAACGTTGTTAGTCTATCTCTTATCCCTAAGCTAGCAAAGGGGATTCACGAGCCGCACTGACCTGCTATCTACAGGACTGTCGAACCCACGCAATTTTCTCCACTACTGAAAGCCGATTTACCAAGGAGGATCAACCAACCAGGACAGACAGACTCAAAGACGACTTGAATTTACCGTCTTGGCGAGGACGCCATCACGCGGGAGGACAATAAAGAACTTGACGAAGCTGAGAGAGCTGTCCCGCCAGCAGCGGCCAGTCACCCACTATATAAGAGCCGCCCGGAGAGGCAGTCAATCCCGCCCCAACGACATGATGCGCTGAGGTCCTCTCGTCCGGGAGTCGATCACGCGGCAGTTTGGAGGTCTTGGGGAAGGAGGCTATAAACGGACCGTGCAAGGGAAGCGAGTCTTGGGGGAGCGGGGGTTTGGGGGAGCGAGGGGTTGGGGGAGCGAGGGGTTGGGGGAGCGAGGGGTTGGGGGAGCGAGGGGTTGGGGGAGCGAGGGGTTGGGGGAGCGAGGGGTTGGGGGAGCGAGGGGTTGGGGGAGCGAGGGGTTGGGGGAGCGAGGGGTTGGGGGAGCGAGGGGTTGGGGGAGCGAGGGGTTGGGGGAGCGAGGGGTTGGGGGAGCGAGGGGTTGGGGGAGCGAGGGGTTAGGGGAGCGAGGGGTTCGGGGAGCGAGGGGTTCGGGGAGCGAGGGGTTGGGGGAGCGAGGGGTTGGGGGAGCGAGGGGTTGGGGGAGCGAGGGGTTGGGGGAGCGGGGGTTAGGGGAGCGGGGGGTTGGGGGAGTCAGGATGATGTGCCAGGGAATGGGGAAGAGGGCCAAGGCGCAGGGTTTTGAGGGGAAAGAGTGAGGGGTTTGGGGGGGGGGGGTCAAGGGTGTAGGCTCAGGTCTTCAAGGGCCCAAAGTGTGCAAATTTACACCCTGGTGGATCCTAGTTCATTACCAAAGTGGAAGCTGTCAACTGGATCCAAGGGAATTGCTGTCAATTGCAAGTTGAGGGAACAGCTTGCACCAGAGATTTCTTAGTTAACCTAGTGTTTAAGGGAAGCCAAGACTACTAGTTAACCTTCCATCAACAGCTACATTCCGTTTAAAATGTATTAGATGATGAGTATTGAAAATGTTGCCAGTTTGTTGAAAATAAATAACTTCTCTATTTTGTTCTATTCATGTTCCGACGCTGGAACTGTCACCACCAGTGAGGAGCCGGTCGGCCGAACGGACAGCACGCTGGACTTATGATCCCGTGGTCCTGGGTTCGATCCCAGGGGCCGGCGAGAAACAATGGGCAGAGTTTCTTTCATCCTATGCCCCTGTTACCTAGCAGTAAAATAGGTACCTGGGTGTTAGTCAGCTGTCACGGGCTGCTTCCTGGGGGTGGAGGCCTGGTCGAGGACCGGGCCGCGGGGACACTAAAAAGCCCCGAAATCATCTCAAGATAACCTCAAGATAACCAGCAGGAGTCCTTACCATTCATGTTATGTCAAATAATAGCTTTGAAATTGAGCAGCAACGTGTCAAGATAAATCTAAAGGTTCCTCAAGACGGAAGCCTGGTTGTCCAGTACACTGTGGTGGACACCACTACACACTCACCACTAGGGCAGGACCACACGCTTAAATGAAGGGGGTTGGGGGGGCACATCAGGATAGGGGGAGGGGAGACACAAGCCATGGGGACTACCCATGACTTGTGCGTTGTGACGTAACAGGGGAAAGAGGGGGGACTACGCCAGAGAGAGAGGGGACTACGCCAGAGAGAGAGGGGACTACGCCAGAGAGGGGACTACGCCACAGAGAGAGGTGACTACGCCACAGAGGGGGGGGACAGCATACACCGAGGGGAAGAGGGGGGGGGGACACACGCTCATTAAAACATTCCCCACAAATGTCCAAGGACCTGTGCCAACTGTGGCCGAGGTGGGCCAAATATCTGGGCCACACTGGCGAGGGACACAAACCTGTCCATCCTAATTCAAATTCAAATCCAGAGGGAAACAATCTAGGGACGACGAAGGCACAGATATCCGTCCCTCTCACACCCATCCACTTGAACTGGACGGAACAGCGGAGGTCTCGCTTTTTTGCAGGCCGGTGTTCGATACCCAACGGTCCAAGTGGTTGGGCACCGTTCCGTCCTTTCTTACTATCCCAGCTGCTTGTCTTCATACCCGTTCCACGTGCTTCATATTCTCATACTGGCTATAGGCTCTCTCCTCACTATTACCTCACGGCGCCCCCCCTCACAATTACCTCACGGCGCCCCCCCTCACAATTACCTCACGGCCCCCCCTCACAATTACCTCACGCCGCCCCCCTCACAATTACCTCACGCCGCCCCCCTCACAATTACCTCACGGCGCCCCCCTCACAATTACCTCACGGCCCCCCCCCTCACAATTACCTCACGCCGCCCCCCTCACAATTACCTCACGCCGCCCCCCCTCACAATTACCTCACGCCGCCCCCCTCACAATTACCTCACGCCGCCCCCCCTCACAATTACCTCACGCCGCCCCCCTCACAATTACCTCACGGCATATTCCTTGTACGCATGCGCACGCGCGGCACGGCTAGCAACTGGTTCTATGATAATAATATTTCTTCCCCGGACAGAACTATGTCCGGAATCCTGATTTACCACCACGTCAAAAATTACAACGGTTTCCCCCCTAACCATAAAACGTACCAACCCAACCAACCCATCGAGGCCCATGTGTAGATAACCTCAATTTCACATTGCTTTAATTCGTATCAATACGTCGCAATTTTTTTGTTCACGGATTGGTCAATTCCGTAACGAAAGCAACGTATTAGTGAGCGAAGGGTTGTAGTACATGTTAGTAGGCAGGCCACCCATGGATAGAAACGTTACAAATACAACCTATTAAAAAATTAACTCAAGAGTGAGGGAGGGTGAGAGTTGGAGGCCAGAGGTCCACTCAAGAGTGAGTGAGTGTGAGAGCTGGAGGCCAGAGGTCCACTCAAGAGTGAGTGAGGTGTGAGAGCTGGAGGCCAGAGGTCCACTCAAGAGTGAGTGAGTGTGAGAGCTGGAGGCCAGAGGTCCACTCAAGAGTGAGGGAGGGGTGAGAGCTGGAGGCCAGAGGTCCACTCAAGAGTGAGTGTGAGAGCTGGAGGCCCAGTAAGGTACAGAGGGTCAACAAGATCAGCTGGGTTACTGGGGCCAAGTTGAAGATGCCACAAATGGTGGTTCGATTCATGGTAAGGGAGAGAGGGGGGTCGAGTAACCAGATCTTCATGTGTACGGGAGGAGGAGGAAGAGAGGAGGAAGAGGGGGAGGGGGGAGGAATAGGGGAAGGGAAGGAGAAGGGGGAGGAATAGGGGGGGAGGAGGAGGAGAAGGAGGAGGAGGAGAAGAAAGAAGGAGGAGGAGGAGAAGAAAGAAGGAGGAGGAGGAGGAGGAAGAGGACGGGGAGGAAGGAGGAAACGGAAGAAAATGGAGCAAGAGGATTTACCAGGATTAAGAAAACGGCTCCAAAACGACCTTGAATCAGCAGTAGTGTCCAGTGTGATAAGAGAAGTGCCGACCCGTCTACTCTCTCCCAGTACCCGCCCGGCTGTGTACCCACCTGGGTGTATTGTGGGAGGCACGAGCTCCGGCTCCTGGGGCCTGCCTCTCAACCCTTGATCGACTGCTGTATAGGTTCCAGAACCTATTGGGCTCCGATGTATCTGCATTCAATGCTATGGACATGGAGTTTTCCTCCGCCAGTTCTTAAAACATTCCATTTCTTCACAATCACGACACAGAAAATTTGTCTGTGGTTCATCTGGGTACTTTGTTTCCCCTCTATGTCCTTGTTCGTATACAACTACTAAATACTGTCCTCTTACATTTGCAGAGGAGAAAGAGCACAACAGAGGGGTTATACCCTACAGCTACCCAAGGAATACCCTTGAGAAACCTTAACTACCCTCCTGCCTTCCTCATCAATAACCTATTCCTCCTTATCTCCTACACCAGCATCTTCGTCCTAGGTTCATCTTTCTCTCCCAGCAAACCATCTGCTAAGTCTCCACTCCACTCCACGTAGATAATGGTCTGTCTTGAACACCCGACCTAACAGGCTGTCCCCAACAACCCAAGTTCCGGAGTAACAACTCTTCATAACATCTCCTAACACCTTCGTATCCATCCAACATCTTACTCTCACTCCTACAAGAATGCAAAGCCTACTAGAGCAAATAACTACGAGAGCAAATTAAAGGACAATTCTGGTTAGGATCAGTTAAGGTGAAGACTGTTAACAGCAAGTGGTCTTATTAGCCTTATGAGACCTGTTAACCTTCTGAAGGATTATTGTGGCCACCAACCTGAAAGTATACTTTAGAATATTTAGTCCAGGACTCGAGAATAGTATGTAGTCCAGGACTCGAATAATCTTTCAGTGTAGATACACCGAGAATTAAGGAACACCTCCGAGTGTCCCTTCAGTAGTTGTATGGACTACAACCGGTGGTAATTTACCGTGATCGCCATGGCAGCAGAGATGAGCATGATCAAATAATAATACTTCAGAATATTATATGATAATGTTAACAATTGCATTACTAATCACGCAAAATGGAACAATGCCAGAGAGACTTAAGGAATATTTAACATATTTCAGTACATCTGGATTTATGCCGCTACCCTAGACTATGTGAAGGGGTATGTGATGCTCAAAGCTCCCCATCACATACAGGGCCATGTGATCAGTAGCCTTGCACTGGTCAACTCTGGGTACATTATGAGGATATCCTCATGAACACGAGAGGTAATAAATAGCAAAACTCCAGGTACCTCATGCCAACGGGTCTCAATGGTCTGATAACTGGGCATTCGGTGATGTAGTGTGGGAGATCATGTCCCAGTTCCTGCTCACAGAGTTTGCATCTGGAGTGCTCAGGATTAGGAGATCCGTCCCCTGCAGCCACCTGCCACAGGTAACGGTAACCCAACCTGATCCTGGGAACCACTGTGTCGCACAGTCTGGTGGATGTTTTGTGCTGCCCATAAATATAGGTTTCAGATCTGAACAAATCATAGCTTTTTATACTGGTGCTTTCAGGTCGTTGGGAGTCAGTAATTTCTTTCCTATCAGACCTGAGTATTTTTTGGGAACAACGTTTTGCAAATCTACGGGAATAACTTTCCCACTTTGGTTTAACTCTCGCACACTATGGTGAACCAAAAGCGGGTAAGTAGGTAGACCCAAAAGTTTGGTAGGAGGCAGGGAAGGAAGAGAAGGTTGGGGGAGGGGTGGGGAAACTTGGGGAGGTAAGATTACCCCTCTCTTGAGAAAGGTAACCTCTCTTGAGAAATGATTACATTTTCTGAGAGATTACCAGGCTAGGAGATAACCTTTCTCTTGAAAAAATGTAATTATTAATCTCCCAGCCTATCCTTTCTCAAGAAAGAGGACAGGCTGGGAGGAGGTAGCGGAGAAGAGAGAGAGAGAGAGAGAGAGAGAGAGAGAGAGAGAGAGAGAGAGAGAGAGAGAGAGAGAGAGAGAGAGAGAGAGAGAGAGAGAGAGAGAGAGAGAGAGGGGGGGGGGGGGAATTATCAGGAGAAAGCGCCAAGTCATTACGACTATATAGCACTGGGAAGAGAGTCAGCATAAGGATTTGGGATGGAACGGGGTTAGAAGGAATCAATCAATCTTCGGCCGTCCCTGGTAGACGGCCGGGGATTGAACTCAGACCTGCATGAAGCGAGACCGTCTTGAACAAAAATTAATCATACAAAAGATTGAATTTTATATTCACTTTAAAGTTTACTTTCTAAATTTGATTGTCCAACACATCTGTAATATAGAAATTAGCTACATGAATTGCTATTTTTTTTAAAGCTTAATTCTACAGTCCAACAGTTCTAGCACAATTGCCTACATTAAATTGTGGGTATAAGCTAATGAGATGCACATCCCCTTGGAGTGGTTGATACAGTGACGGCCTCGCTTTTGAGAGGGTCGGCGTTCGATCTGAGACTTACAATGGATGGCTTTTTCATTCCGTTAATCATTGGGTGCCCCTAAGCCGTTTGTCTCACAGCAAAGATCTTTAACCTCTAGAGTGCACGTCTAGTTGTGCTATTACGGGCTCACCATAGCCCGTGCTACATGGACATTTCTTCTGAGTAGCTAAATCTAAAACAAATCTTCTAGTTTACACTTGTAAGACTTAAGTTCTAAAGCACTCAACCCTGCTGAGTCATTTAATTATATTGACAGCCTTTTCTCCTGATAATTTTTACTTGTCAATAACTAATCAGATCTTTTTCCCAGTATAGTCAACAAGTCGCTGTCGATAATCGGGACATACTCACATGAGGAGATTTCTCTGGCATTTAGAGTCAAAATCATTGAGATTTTGACCAAAATCCCAAATACACCCAAAACACCCAAATACGGGAGACGGGTGTTTTGCGGGGTGTTTGGACTGGGTCTTAGAAGAGGACGGGATTGGAGAAGATGGGACGGGATGGGACAGGATGGGACGGGAGGGAATAAATGATGCAGTCGCGAGAGTTTTCAGAATCTTCTCCTTAAGAAATTGACAATGTTCTCCCTTTACGCTATTAAACCAAATGTTACATTAACATGGGAACGGCTGCCGTGATGTTCCCTGTGAGTTGCGGGACTTGCTTGCTCAGCCGCGGTGACCGGCCGATGAAGACGGTCTCAACACTTACAAATTTGAGCTCAACATCAATTATAAAATAGCTGTCCATCTGTCTTCCCTCTATTGTCTCCACCCTCCCCCCTCCTTCTCTCTCCCTCCCCTCCCACCCCTCATCTCTCACTCTCCCCCCCCCTTCCACCCTCTCCCTCCGCCCTTTTTTCCCTACCACCTCACCATTCCTCCCTGCCACTCTCCTCCCCCACCCTGCCCTCCCCTGCCACTACCTCCTTCCTCCTGTGATAGCAAATTCCTTTAAGTTTTCTCCCAGACGCCATCGATTTGCATTACCCCAAACAGCTTCCTTATGGATTGCGGGTTTGACTTAGCGAGCCGGCACACAGCCTCTCAATAAGTGTAGATCATCGCGTGATACGAGAGCTCTGGGAACGGTGGGGGAGAGGCAGGGAGATGGGGAGGGTGGTGGTGGGGGGATAGAGGAAGCAGGGGGAAAGGGGGAAGAGGCAGCAGGGGGTAGAGGGATGGGGAATCGTGATGGAGAGGGGCAGATAGAGTACGGGTGAGAGAAGACACGCTCAGAGAGCCTCGGAAGAAGGAAGAAGGATATTGAAGAATGGGTAGAATGGAGAAAGAGAGAGAGAGAGAGAGAGAGAGAGAGAGAGAGAGAGAGAGAGAGAGAGAGAGAGAGAGAGAGAGAGAGAGAGAGAGAGAGAGAGAGAGGGAGAGAGGAGAGAAAGCGAACCAAGATCATGGAAGAAAAAACTGAGGTGAACAAAATGGGAGAGAATAAACTGGAAATAAGGGGTAATAGACTGTTCATTATAAGCACAACTCGGTGTGGAGGCAAAGACATCGCTCAAGGGCTCCCTAAAAGGATGGTTCAAAACATCACATTTGAGCAGTGTGAAAAATAAGTTTAAATACATATTCAAAAATATACTAATGTGCAAAAAAATTATGAATAAAAGTTTACTCAAAATTACAGTTCAATGATCAACGAATACTTTGAAAATATGAGGACATATTGTACTCACCACAACACAACACATTCTAAAACCTTCTAACACACACTAACATTCTTAAAACCTTCTAACACACACTACCATTCTAAAACCTAACACACAATAACATTCTAAAACCTAACACACAATAACATTCTAAAACATTGTTACACACTAACATTCTAAAAACCTTTTAACACACACTAACATTCTAAAACCTTCTAACACACACTAACATTCTAAAACCTTCTAACACACACTAACATTCTAAAACCTTCTAACACACACTAACATTCTAAAACCTTCTAACACACACTAACATTCTAAAAACCTTCTAACACACACTAACATTCTAAAAACCTTCTAACACACACTAACATTCTAAAAACCTTCTAACACACACTAACATTCTAAAAACCTTCTAACACACACTAACATTCTAAAACCTTCTAAACTAACATTCTAACACACTCTAACATTCTAAAAACCTTCTAACACACACACTAACATTCTAAAACCTTCTAAACTAACATTCTAACACACACTAACATTCTAAAAACCTTCTAACACACACTAACATTCTAAAAACCTTCTAACACACTAACATTCTAAAACCTACTAACAAACATTCTAACACCAGGGGCATTGAAGAGCTTCGCGTGTACTAGCTGTCGCCTCTGGCACGTGATCGCATCAGGGCACCATCAAAACCCTTCATGTGAACATCTCAATTGGTCCCTTGGAGGCGTTCCGTCCTCCAAACTCAGAGTCGCAGAGTTGACCATTATAAATACTGGGGATAAGAAGAGCAAGATGAATGCAACCTTTGATGACTGAAGCTCGCGTCGGTTTGACGAGTAATTTCTGCCATCGTCTTATTGTGTGTAATGAGAAGGTGTGGTGCAGGGTGTGTCTAGGTAATTAGTGTGGGGTTATGGGGGTGGGAAGAGGTGTTGAAGGGAGGGGGAGGGGGGGGTGAAGGGAAGGGGATGGGGGGGTGTTGAAGGGAGGGGGAGGAGGTGCTCACAAACAGGCAAACAGCTCTCGATAAATTTTTATAAACACGAGGTTGATTTAAACAAAACTTGTTTTGTTTCAACAGGCGCATTTTTCACCAGGTCTAGGGACCTGGTGAAGAGTGTGACCTGATCGTTGTGTGTATAGCTGTTCCCACCACCTGGTTTACCATCCTGGTTTACCTAGCAGGTGAGCCTTACTTCCTCACTCCAGAACCTCACAATCCTCCAGCAGGTGAGCCTCTCCTTACTCCAGAACCCCTCACAATCCTCCAGCAGGTGAGCCTCTTCCTCACTCCAGAACCTCACAATCCTCCAGCAGGTGAGCCTCTCCTTACTCCAGAACCCCTCACAATCCTCCAGCAGGTGAGCCTCTTCCTCACTCCAGAACCTCACAATCCTCCAGCAGGTGAGCCTCTCCTCACTCCAGAACCCTCACAATCCTCCACCAGACCCTACCAACACCTGACTCCCACACCACTGCCTCCAGACCTCTGCTACACTCACTTATCCCACTCAACTCCACCTTACCTTGAGGTGCTTCCGGGGCTTAGCGTCCCCGCGGCCCGGTCGTCGACCAGGCCTCCTGGAGGATTCCACAACCTCAGATCCCACCCACCTCTCTTCCTTAGTCAAGAATTCAACATTTAAAATATCCCCAACTCAGGAAAATCCACACGACGACTTTACAACATATTATTACAACTCTTGACAACTTGTAACATCTTGTTTGATTCACGCGGCTCCTTAGGGCGGAGGAGAGAGCCGGACACCGGAGCTCCTACACACCAACCTTACCTGTAAAGAAACATAAAAGTCTTTAAGACAGACGTCGAATACTTTATACAATGTTGCCACATATTTACACACACGTTAATGACCCACTATTAGTTTAAATTACAAGTAATAAAAAGCACATAAAAGGGATTCTTGATAGTTTACAAGAAAGTTTCCCCAACTTGTTGAACGACCAGCAGTTGAGTAGAGGATGGCAGGAGGAATAGAACTTTGCTTTAGGAAGCACACACACTTGCAACACAACCCATTCTCGCACTTTCTTACAGTCAATATTGACTTATTAAATACGTGCATATGTGACATACTAAACATACTAGTTTACCTTGAAAAGCTTCATAGAAAACACCGACCTTACCTAACCTTCTTAGTATGTTAAGATAAGCATCTTATTGCTTCGTAATAACAATTATTACTTAACCTATACCTATAATAGGTTAAGTAATGAAGCTTTGCGTTAAGCGTTAAGCGTTAAGCTCTATGAAGCTTTTCAAGGTAAACTAGTATGTTTAGTATGTCACATATGCACGTATTTAATAAGTCAATATTGATTATACGAATTTGCGAGAACGGGTTGTGCAACATGACGTTCATGCAAGATGCAATCCCCCCCCCCCCTAACCACTTTGGCTGGTCAGTGATGAGACGATCTAGATTCTAGCAGGGTTCGATTCTCGGTGGTTAGGTGATCCAACTTAGGCTTATGTTAAAAAAATAATACATAAAATAATTCATTGTAATATAGGTAATATTTTTACAGAGAATACATTGCACTCATTGTAACATCCGAGTATACGATTTTATGAATCTTTTAAACACCTGCTACAGTATAATGGTGTAGCATGATACAGTGAGCACATGTTTATGTATAGGGAAGTTGAGGTGTTGTGGAAGTAATTATAACTATGTATTAATGGGTGAATTGATAATGGAAGGTTGTATTAATTGTAATGGTGGTGCTTGTAATTCTAAAGAGTGGTGGTGGTGACAGTGGTAGTAAGAGGGTCGTGGTAATAGTGATGGTGGTTTTAGAAATGGTGTTCCTGGTTGTGGTGATTGTGATGGTAACTGTGATGTGGGTGATAATTGTGGTGATAGTCCAAATAGGTTGTAATGACTATAATTATTCCCCCTCCCCCATTGGGGAAATTCTGTTAAAAGAGGCAGATTGTAATCGTTCATCTAAACATTTGCTTTATCATTGCCTTCTCTTTATTCATTAGCCTTTATTCTTGTAAAACAGAGAGGGAGGGGGGGGGGGTTAATTAGCACCTCTGTTATGTTGCTATATTACTCCCCATTTTATCTCTGGGTAAAATGGGGAGTAATATATACATTCCCTCCCCACCCTATAGAAGTAGCAAATTGGGTACCAACTTTCTATGTACCCTGTGACTAGTGAGGGCCATAGGATGCGTACAGCATGCTGTCCACTCAGCCACCGGCCCGCCTTCGTGTGTGTGTGTGTGTGTGTGTGTGTGTGTGTGTGTGTGTGTGTGTGTGTGTGTGTGTGTGTGTGTGTACTCTCCTATTTCTCACCTATTTGTGCTTGCAGGATCGAGCATTGACTCTTGGATCCCGCCTTTCTAGCTATCGGTTGTTTACAGCAATGACTCCTGTCCCATTTCCCTATCATACCTAGTTTTAAAAGTATGAATAGTATTTGCTTCCACAACCTGTTCCCCAAGTGCATTCCATTTTTCCACTACTCTCACGCTAAAAGAAAACTTCCTAACATCTCTGTGACTCATCTGAGTTTCCAGTTTCCACCCATGTCCCCTCGTTCTGTTATTATTACGTGTGAACATTTCGTCTATTTCCACTTTGTCAATTCCCCTGAGTATTTTATATGTCCCTATCATATCTCCTCTCTCCCTTCTTTTCTCTAGTGTCGTAAGGTTCAGTTCCTTCAGCCGCTCTTCATATCCCATCCCTCGTAACTCTGGGACAACCCTCGTCGCAAACCTCTGAACCTTCTCCAGTTTCTTTATGTGTTTCTTCAGGTGGGGGCTCCATGATGGCGCGGCATACTCTAAGACGGGTCTCACGTAGGCAGTGTAAAGCGCCCTAAAAGCTTCCTCATTTAGGTTTCTGAATGAAGTTCTAATTTTCGCCTGTGTGTGTGTGTGTGTGTGTGCGTGTGCGTGCACGCGCGTGCGTGCGTGTGCGTGCACGCGCGTGCGTGTGCGTGCGTGCGCACAGTGTGAGTACCGGGTTGCGTGTGTATGCGTGCGTGAGCACGCACCATTGCACTCGTGGTTTAAGAGCAATTCTCAACTACTTAACCGATCAATTGCCTTAAGAAATTGCGATGTTCAATGCATTTTTTACACTCAGAACTATCAATCTGCACTTATCGGCGCTATCACGGAAGTTCTTTGTAAAAGTGTTTCATTATTGTGCTCAGTGTAACAGCGGTGATTCTCTCAATTGTGAGCACCATCATTTGTCAATACTTGTAAAGGGAGATTTGTTAAGATAACATTCCTGCAACGTCCCGGGGGGGAACAGGTGTGTGTGTGTGTGTGTGTGTGTGTGTGTGTGTGTGTGTGTGTGTGTGTGTGTGTGTGTGTGTGTGTGTGTGTGTGTGTGTACTCACCTATTTGTACTCACCTATTTGTGCTTGCAGGATCGAGTATTGACTCTTGGATCCCGCCTTTCCAGCCATCGGTTGTTTGCAGCAATGACTCCTGTCCCATTTCCCTATCATATATAGTTTTAAAATTATGAATAGAGTTTGCTTCCACAACCTCATCCTTAAGTTCATTCCATTTTTCCACTACTCTCACGCTAAAAGAATACTTCCTAACATCTTTGTGACTCATCCGAGTTTCCAGCTTCCACCCATGTCCCCTCGTATAGTTACTATTACGTGTGAACATTTCATCTATTTCCACTTTGTCAATTCCCCATTTGTGTGTGTGTGTGTGTGTGTGTGTGTGTGTGTGTGTGTGTGTGTGTGTGTGTGTGTGTGTGTGTGTGTGTGTAACTGTATCCATAGAGTACAAGGAAAATACGAGCGCTTTCGTATATTCAATGTTCAGGGAAAACTAGTAGACAGAAAACTTAAAACATACACAAAACGCTACTAGGGTTTAACTCAAATAAATGCATACGAATGAAACTTGGTATATGGTAAAGGAGACCGGACACACGGGGTCAAATATGAAATAAAACTCATCAAAAACCAGGTATAATGGACTTTGTGGTTGATAATCACACCCAAGCTGTCATGGGAAATCCACATCAGACTGATATCATCAGCGGCGTATGCAAGGTTGGCCATCATAAGAAATACCTTTAGAAAGGTCTGTGCTGAATCATCCAGGACCTAGTGTACCTAAATGAGTCACAGGGACGTTAGAATTTTTTTTCAATGTCAAAGTAGTTAACAGATGGAATGCATTAGGCAGTGATGTGGTGGAGGTCCCACAAGATCCCACATGGTCCCACAAGGTCCCACAAGGTCCCACAAGGTCCCACAAGGTCCCACAAGACATAGATCAAACAATTATACTCTCAAAAATACTCCGACACGAACTACACACAATCCTCTGCCCCATAGCTTGATAGACCCAATTAATCTATCGCATACTACTCTCGGGCCGGAGAAACTAACTAACGGAACGACTCAAAACTCTCTAAATGTCATCCTCAGCCATCAGCTGCCTATCCCGGACCTTCTCCCAAGCCTTCCCAACGTCCCTAAACTGATGTACTAAATTGTCCTAACCTAACCTACTCCGAGGACCCCACGAACAGAAAACGGGACATGGGGTTAATTTCGAGAGGCGTTACCTTTTTTTTGGTACAACAAATTTTGGCCGTAGGGTGAAGACCTCACACCCATCTCCTCACCTTATCTTAACCTCCTAAGGTTATCTTGAGATGATTTCGGGGCTTTAGTGTCCTTGCGGCCCTGTCCTCGATCAGGCCTTCACCCCCAGGAAGCAGCCCGTAGCAGCTGTCTAACTCCCAGGTACCTATTTACTACTAGGTAACACAAGGGCATCAAGGTGAAAGAAACATTTTGCCCATTTGTGTCCGCTTCCACCGGGGATCGAACCCGGAACCTCAGGACTACGAAGCCTTACCCAAACAAAGACACCAAATGTTGACTAATAAGCTAAATGGATTTACTAATAAAAATAAAGTTAAATAACACCTTATTACCCTCAAATGTGCAGATCATTGATTTTTTTTTGTCCGTAATTTTTCAAATTTCAACGATAAATTTGTTGGGTAATTAAAGAGGTTGATAATAAGCAATTTCATGCTAATTTCACGTCAGTGGTATACACTTAGGTAATTAACCGACCTATTATCATCCTAATACCAGTCTCTTTCAATAAAAAACAATCGACATTATAATTATAACCTTGCATAGGGTATGGATGCGATTGGGCAAAGCTAACATTATATTTTTTGAGAAATTAGTTGTAATTAATAAAATAATTTGTATGTGGCATTACTGAGGGAATTGGTTTAAGATGGGAGTCGAATATGACGTTTCTACCTTAACCCTTTACCCCATTACCCTTTACACCTTCCCCTACCCCCATTAGCCTTTACACCTTCCCCTACCCCCATTACCCTTTACACCTTCCCCTACCCCCATTAGCCTTTATTCCTTCCCCTACCCCCATTACCCTTTACACCTTCCCCTACCCCCATTAGCCTTTATTCCTTCCCCTACCCCCATTACCCTTTACAACTTCACCTACCCGTAGTACGAATCTCAACAGTACGGATTCGTACTGCTGAGGTTCCGGGTTCGATCCCCGGTGGAGGCGGAGACAAATGGGGAAAATGTTTCTTTCACTCTGATGCCTCTGTTACCTAGCAGTAAGCAGGTACCTAGGAGTTAGACAGCTGCTACGGGCTGCTGCTTCCTGGTGGGGTGTAACAAAAAGGAAGCCTGGTCGAGGACCGGGCCGCGGGGACGCTAAGCCCCGAAATCATCTCAAGATAACCTCAAGATGCTTCACTACTGATTCCACATAGACATCCCAAACCTTGAAATTCCATTGCAATGTCAATAAAAATGTTTCCCTACTAACACATAATTAAATCTATTCACAAAGGGTAAAACTTCTCCATCCGACATCTCTTTAAAACTATTGCGTCGCCGCGACGGTCTTCCCCCACCCTGGGCGAGTCCATCTTCGACGTGTTCAGATATGCTGCTGGCCGCCGCCGCGAGCCGGGGGCTTCCACCCCCTTAGTCATCCACTGACCTTTGTCGAGGGAGGACGTATCACTCCTCCCTCCAATATGTTCTCCTATCTTTACTCTCTTATTTCAGCTTACTGCCTTAATAAAATATCTATCCTACATGTATAAACATCTTCCATGATCACTGGGCACACGATCAAACACTATTAACCACTGTAACTAGTGTTATTTGAGCTTACCTCAGGCACACGTGAGGAACACAAATGCGCATTTGTGTTCCTCACGTGTGCCCCAAAGAATGAGGTGATTTGGTAAAATGCTATGCCCAAGATTACTATCCGAGTGCCGGCGGTGGGGTGGTTCAAATAGCCTCGGCTATCACCTCATTATGTCCGGTCGTGATGGTCAAGTGGATTAAGGCGTCTTGTACATACCAGTTGCGTTGCTTCTGGGAGTATGGGTTCGAGTCACTTCTGGGGTGTGAGTTTTCAGTTATATATATATATATATATATATATATATATATATATATATATATATATATATATATATATATATATATCTTTCCTCTGACCTCTCAATTAGGTCTGGTATGTGGAATAACTCTCAGACAGGTAGACTCGTTCTTCAGGCTTCCTGGAGTCATAACATTGGATAACAGCTTCTCCTCCATATCACCCTACCCTGACTTTGTGCCCTGGAGAGGTCACTCCAGGCCGACAGCCAGGGCGCAGCTCCATAGTCTCCTGAGACTGAAAACCCTACTACAACTATCCCCATTATCCTTTACTCCTATTATTAAACACTCACCATTCATCCTATCCCCTTTTCAATCTCCCTCAAGTCCTTCCATTCCACGCAACTATCTTCCCCATTATTGACTATTTAATTCCTCGTCCCTATTCATTCTTCAAAACCTTGCATCACCACACTGTATGGAGTATACTTACGGTATACCACACAGTATATTTATGGTGTACCACACAGTATACTTACGGTATACCACACAGTATACTTATGGTATACCACACAGTATACTTATGGTATACCACACAGTATACTTACGGTATACCACACAGTATACTTACGGTATACCACACAGTATACTTACGGTATACCACACAGTATACTTATGGTATACCACACAGTATACTTACAGTATACCACACAGTATAACACAAACTATCCATAGGGATCGCCAGAAACATCAAGGTCAGAAATATAACTTTACATTTCAAGACTGATTAAACCTGATGCAACCAATCAATCGTTTGATAAATGAAAGCGCGAGTGGAACACCAATTATCGTAACTACGTCGGCATGCGCCGTGAACGCGCGCAAGCGCATGAACTCACTCAAGTGCGCAAGTGGGTACGCCAGAGTGCGTATGGGGAGGTCCAGGAGCTGAAGCTCAACAGGAGGGTGTACTGCATGGCGATACATCATCTTTAGTAACGAAAGTTTAAACAGATATTGAGTTCAGTCTTCTGTCATGTATAGTCAATATTACACGCAAGCAGAGAACCAGTGTGTGTGTGTGTGTGTGTGTGTGTGTGTGTGTGTGTGTGTGTGTGTGTGTGTGTGTGTGTGTGTGTGTGTGTGTGTGTGTGTGTGTGTTCATCTATTTGAATAGATGGAGTTCCAATGCAAGAAATTGCTATATGAAAGCGGATGTCAATGTTTTTGTCTGTGTGTGTCTGTCCAAGGCCAGATGCTTTGGGATACGCTCATTAAAAACATTACAGGGTGACGGGAAGGAGGTGAGGAAATGACACAAGCGACCTGTCAAATCATTCGGCTCCCATGGCGACCCAAATGAAGTCGGTGAAGATGAAATGGTGACTGGCAAGACCATACGGTTTCATCATCAAAGAATGCCAGATAATGCCATGCAACACCTATGTTCTGATGGCCGATTGAAAGTCTGATTGGCTCCTGACACTTAAATAAGGCAATCATTTTGGGTTATACAATGAAGACGGTGAATGTTGAGGATGTGATTTCCGTCATGAGAGCAATGCCTGGTGCCCGAGCTACGTGTACACATAGTGTACAGTGTTACACTAGTGAGGATGGCCGTGTCTAGTGTAGAGTGTTGTAGAGCACCACAGAGCCACGAGTGTGCAAGGAACCAAAGTGCTGAGCGGTGCTCACTCCCCCCCAAAACCGTACCGTTTTGGCACAGTACCATTCCTGTCCAACGATTAACGATAGGTCTCATCCAGCCATGCCCACCATTGAACGATAACACAGCCCCATCATCCCACGCCCACCGATGAACGTTTAACAGCCCCATCAACCCACGCCCACCGATGAACGATAACACAGCCCCATCATCCCACGCCCACCGATGAACGTTTAACACAGCCCCATCAACCCATGCCCACCGATGAACGATAACACAGCCCCATCAACTCATACCCACCGATGAACGATAACACAGCCCATCAACCCATACCCACCGATGAACGATAACACAGCCCCATCAACCCATGCCCACCGATGAACGATAACACAGCCCCATCAACCCATACCCACCGATGAACGATAACACAGCCCCATCAACCCATGCCCACCGATGAACGATAACACAGCCCCATCTCGCCTTCCAATGAAGGCTGAAACACCGTCGCAAATTCAAATTTGCACACTGCAAATCTTCCCTCTGCAAGGTCCCATCTATCACCTAAGGGGCGGGGGGGGGGGGGGGTCACAGGCACTCAAACCCGCGGGTCGACAATCTATCACCCAAGTCGTTTTCATCTATCAGAAAGGAGAAACGCCATCTATCAGCGACCGCGGCGGACTGCTTGCGGTAAACCAACAAAGACCAATGTAATTCACTTGTCGTAACACGAGGGTAACCATTTGTCAACCGCCTCCACGGATTCTTGCCACAATCTGGCCAGAAAATAAAGTTCCTTGGAAGACGGAACTCTGTCCAAGACAGAGTTCCGTCTCCCAAGTATAAGGCAACTGGAAATTGGTATAGTGATCCCCCCCCCGTTCGATAAGAATAACTGGAAGTAAACTTAAGATAAGCAACGAAGACTGATCAAGTTATATAATAAAATCAAATCCCAAAACCGTGATGAATTTAGGAAAGGTTCAGGGACGCAGGTTCGATCCCATTAAGCCTCAGAATTTTCTCAATAATAATAATAAGTCTGCAACTGCTCGGGGTGTTCTTGGAACTCAATTCGTAAAGGATTAAGAAGGCACAATGATCGTCAAAAACTCATCGCGACAGAGAAGAGAGGTCATTAGCAACGTGGCAACAAGCGACCACTGTCAAGCAACGGATCGGGAACGGACGGACGGATAGAAGGAAGGACGGACGGATAGAAGGAAGGACGGACGGACAGTACAGAGAAAGCTGAAAGTATTATCTGCTGGCAATGCTATGCACGCTCCTCGATTTTTGGGGGTTTAATGTCCCTGCTGGAGCACTGGACACTAAGACCAGCCCTGGGACACGACGCCAGGACTTAGGGACCGGCCCTGGGACACGACGCCAGGACTTAGGGACCGGCCCTGGGACACGACGCCAGGACTTAGGGACCGGCCCTGGGACACGACGCTAGGACTTAGGGACCGGCCCTGGGACACGACGGCTTAGGACTCGAGTGCTGGTCGCCTGAAGACTGCGCGACTAACAGTGAGAAATAAGACAGGATGACGACTACTCATCTTCTGTCTCCAAGGTCGACCTCCGAGACGATTCTTGAAGAGAGATTGGCGGTGACAATGGGTAATGGTGACAGTGGGTAATGGTGATAGTGGGTAATGGTGATAGTGGGTAATGGAGGAGTGTAGATGGATGGTGGAAGAGGGTTGTATAAGAAACTGGCGATAGTGATGATGGTGCTTACCTAACAGTGCCTATGAGAGAGTGAGGTTCAGTTCCCTGTACCCACCCCCCTACTGGCCTGTGTTTGTACCTGTTGCTCGATATTTTAACTTTCATGACGTTTGAAACACAATGTCGAGTGTTAGCTGGGAGTGGTGGACGGAGGTGGCTTCCACAACCTTGAAACACATTGTCGAGTGTTAGCTGGGAGTGGTGGACGGAGGTGGCTTCCACAACCTTGAAACACATTGTCGAGTGTTAGCTGGGAGTGGTGGACGGAGGTGGCTTCCACAACCTTGAAACACATTGTCGAGTGTTAGCTGGGAGTGGTGGACGGAGGTGGCTTCCACAACCTTGAAACACATTGTCGAGTGTGAGCTGGGAGTGGTGGACGGAGGTGGCTTCCACAACAGCCAATTATAGTGCAATCCGCTTGTTGACCTCCCGTACATGGTACGAGTATTTCCTGACATCTCTTAAAACTCATTTGCGTTTCCCGCTTCCATTATTTCTACATATAGAAAGACTGTGATTGTCCACTTCATCTACTTCCCTTTTAGTAATTTGCATGTCGTGGTCATATCCCTTTTGTTCTTTATTTTATCCTGGGCTTTCCCCTGATAATAAAAGAAAAATTTGGGTCTTTAGACCCAAATAGTCTTTAGACCCAGTCTTTAGTCCACCTCCAAATAGTAAGTGAAAATGAACTTTGAAGAGTTATTTTTTATTCTTTCTGCTTCAGTGAAGAAAACCAAGAAGATTCGTGTCAGAATCATAAATCTAAAACTTTCTGTCGATTTAGGAAATATGTTTAAAAGAAAGACTGCTACATTATATATATATATATATATATATATATATATATATATATATATATATATATATATATATATATATATATATATATATATATATGCGGAAAATCCACAGAGAAATATGAAATGAGGTGAACGTTTCGGCTTTGTTAAAGCCTTTGTCAACACCAGACTGACTCTCAGTCAGTCTGGTGTTGACAAAGGCTTTAACAAAGCCGAAACGTTCACCTCATTTCATATTTCTCTGTGGATTTTCCGCATAAAATGATCAGTGTTTTGTGATCGTCAATTGCATATATATATATATATATATATATATATATATATATATATATATATATATATATATATATATATATATATATATATATATATATAAATATAAATATATACGAATATATATCCGTGTGTGTTTGTTGATATACACATACCAATATATATATATTCGTGTGTGTATATATGACAAACACACGTTTGTTTAAAATATATTTTTATATGGAATTAAGTCGAGACCAAAAACCTTCTCAAGGTGGGAAGAGTGTAAACCAGACTCTCTCTCTCTCACGCAGACAAATCTACTCTTCATCCTTTTTTTAGCGAGTCGTAAAAACAAATTTCATGCGGCCCTTTAAGCCAGGTTAAATCCGCGACAAATCTCTCTCATTAGATTGTGATCCCTTTCATAACACGGATTTAGGAACTAAAAAGATAAACTTTTCCACGTTCGCGCGCCCTAGACTCACTGTGTCTTCAAGACTCGCAAGAGTATCCTGGCAGACCATTCGCGAAATCTCAAGTACGCAGCGCGGATGTAACTTTATTTTTTACGGGTTCCCTCGGCCGGAGGTCCCCCATCCCAGGGGTAAGCGTTATGATGCGCCATCTTTGGAGCGTTCCTGGCCTCTTGGCAAGGTCCATGGATCTCTGGGAGTTTTCTTTTGTGGCTTCTGCCCGCTTATATTGTTATTGTATTATGAGATAAAAATCATTTTAGTGTTTATTGTAACTATTTTAATATAGTTCTTTTGTGATTATCAGATATTTTTTATAATTTTTATATATTAAACATAACATTTGTAAGGTTCCATAACGTAACTTCCTCAGTTATTGACTACTTGCTCTGTAATCGACTTCAATTATTGGTAAACAGACAGTAATTAATAAAACAAATTAGCTCGATGCATGTCCTAGGACAGTCTACGGGCTCACCATAGCCCGTGCTACTTGCCTCGCTCCTGTGCCAGGTAAGTTACGGGCTCACCATAGCCCGTGCTACTTGCCCCGCTCCTGTGCCAGGTAAGTTACGGGCTCACCATAGCCCGTGCTACTTGCCCCGCTCCTGTGCCAGGTAAGCTACGGGCTCACCATAGCCCGTGCTACTTGGAACTTGTTGTGGGTGGCTGAATCTATAACAACAACAACATCCTAGGACAGTGGTAGACTCTGTCCTCAGACAGTAAAGACAATTTTCCTGTTTAACATAAGAAATGATTAAAACAAATTCAAAGAAGGATTAATGCTTACTTAATCTGAAGATAAAGTAAACACAAACAGGATAATTATTAAGAACACCGGAGAATAGTGGGCACATCTGTGGCAGATAAGTCCAATACGGGATCACCATAGACCGTGCTACTTGCAACTTTTGTTCCCAGTAGCCGAATCTAAAATTATCATCAGAATGGTGTGACGATAATCTCTTTCAAGAGAGATTGAGCCTGCTCTTCCCTACACAAGTACGTCAATATACAAGATACTATAGAAGATACGTCCACCAAGTATAGCCAAACGTTTTGCCCAGAGAGCAAATCATACCCAGCACACAGTGACACCTGCTACCTACCACCGCCGTAACCAGCAAACTGCTCATCCTCTGCCTGCCTGTCGCTGATTGGCGGGTGTCCCGTCGCACCTGCCCTCCGCCTCCGCCACAAGTTGACGTCTGGGCTGCAGTGCGCTAATATTGTCAGAATATCTCAGTGCTCCAAGCAGTTGACATCTCTCGCTGGTAGACTAAGCCTTGGCTTTCGTGTACTAAGGGAGGTGGCAGCTCGAAGCCAATATTCCAGCATTCATATTTTATTTTGCTATTACTGTAACTCACTTGTCTTAACGTAACTTTTCATTTGCCAGTGATTATTCATATTATTTCGTTTGTTGACTTGTCTTTTATATTTTATGTGCTTAACTTTATTCATGTCTTGTTTTTCTAGAGTAATTAAAATTTCATTGTTAATTTACTTGTGTTTTGTGTGTCTTCCCATTACCTTACCACAGACGAAAGCTCCAGCTTTTCTCTTTTTTTTCTATTATGTGACGAGGCCCTGCCCCTAGCTTTTGAAACAGCCGAACACCAACGCGTTACCGTCACAATGGTCATAAGTAAATAATTAACCCCTCAACAAATCACTCATAAGACACTTATTAGCATCGTTAATAGCAAATCGGAGTCAAACATACTTATTAGATTTAACATACCTGGGATGTTTTTAACTTTGAACCCCCCATGAAATTAGCTCAAAAACTAATTCCTCATGAGCGTGTATTCAATCTGCCAGGTGTAGTGATTTAATCTTGGCAATGGTAGGGTAGTTAGGCATAATGCTCAAGGTTAGAAGGACTAATTACTTTGAGCATTGGTAAGTTAATTAATTAATTTGTATATATGTGGCACACACCACACAGTCTCTTGTCACATACAGTGCCAGTTTCTTGCCAGCGAGAACAGTGCCAGCGAGAACAGTGCCAGCGAGAACAGTGCCAGCGAGAACAGTGCCAGCGAGAACAGTGCCAGCGAGAACAGTGCCTGCGAGAATGACCTCGCGGCGCTTCGAAGATTGTAAACTGTTTAACAAATGTAAACTACGACGTCACGATCAAGATATAAAGGTTTCGTAAGCAGACAAGTAAATACTTGACAGTTCCTGGTCGTTGACAATCTAGTCCAGCAACGTGTAATATAGCACGTTACATCATCACAAGGCATAATGTGCGCTTTACAGTAGACTTACAAAACCGGGTTAGTTTACGGTATTACATCCAAATATCCCGTATACTTCTTCCTCTACCTTCCCCACCTCTCCCCCACCCCATCCCTGCACCCACAGGCCCCTCCCCCCCCCCTACCCCCATCTCTTACGACCGCACTGTCAAGACGACCCCCACCCCATCCCTGCACCCACAGGCCCCTCCCCCCCCCCTACCCCCATCTCTTACGACCGCACTGTCAAGACGACCAACCTCCTAAAAAGGTTTATGAGAGTGTATTCGACCACAGACTTTTAACAAATATACAACATTTTTACCACAAATTATAGACGTTGGCGGCCATTCACACCGCCACCATTATCGGGTATAACAGTGTTTTGAACATTAAACATTTTTTACATTAAAGTGATAATAGTTGTATAACTCGGGGCCCAGGAGCTGAAGCTTCACAAACATGAAAGCATCAGGGTGCGCAGGCTCCTCTTGGAGCCACCAGTGATAAATAGTCCAGCGGTGCTCGTAGCCCGAGCATCCATTCATCACAGTAAACAGTACGTTGTACCCGTGATATACGAGCCCAATTCCCGGTATTAACACCTGGTAATTACACCCAAACTACTGGACACATCTAAGACGGGCGCCCCCACAACAGCCTTGTTGAGTGGGCACTCCGCCCACCAACCGCAGCCAGCTGCATATACAACAACGCCCAAATTCTACCCAACCTACCCACATTCAGACCCACTTTGTGTGGGTGGAATAGGGAGAGCTTGTGTGACCTCCTCCTTTGGCTCCTTTGGTTAGTTCTTCACCTTGAAGGAACATCCACCTGCTTAGCCTCCTCCTACACCCACCATCCTAAGTCCACCATCACATCTCTCGCTGATGACGACTACGGCACTACACCACCTCCCCAAGACGACAACGGCACTCCACCACCTCCCCAAGACGACTACGGCACTACACCACCTCCCCAAGACGACAACGGCACTCCACCACCTCCCCAAGACGACAACGGCACTCCACCACCTCCCCAAGACGACCACGGCACTCCACCACCTCCCCAAGACGACAACGGCACTCCACCACCTCCCCAAGACGACAACGGCACTCCACCACCTCCCCAAGACGACCACGGCACTCCACCACCTCCCCAAGACGACCACGGCACTCCACCACCTCCCCAAGACGACAACGGCACTCCACCACCTCCCCAAGACGACAACGGCACTCCACCACCTCCCCAAGACGACAACGGCACTCCACCACCTCCCCAAGACGACTACGGCACTACACCACCTCCCCAAGACGACTACGGCACTACACCACCTCTCCAAGACGACTGCGGCACTACACCACCTCTCCAAGACGACCATGGCACTCCACCACCTCCCCAAGACGACCACGGCACTCCACCACCTCTCCAAGACGACCATGGCACTCCACCACCTCCCCAAGACGACAACGGCACTCCACCACCTCCCCAAGACGACCACGGCACTCCACCACCTCCCCAAGACGACCACGGCACTCCACCACCTCCCCAAGACGACAACGGCACTCCACCACCTCCCCAAGACGACAACGGCACTCCACCACCTCCCCAAGACGACAACGGCACTCCACCACCTCCCCAAGACGACTACGGCACTACACCACCTCCCCAAGACGACTACGGCACTACACCACCTCTCCAAGACGACTGCGGCACTACACCACCTCTCCAAGACGACCATGGCACTCCACCACCTCCCCAAGACGACCACGGCACTCCACCACCTCTCCAAGACGACCATGGCACTCCACCACCTCCCCAAGACGACAACGGCACTCCACCACCTCCCCAAGACAACCACGGCACTCCACCACCTCCCCAAGACGACCACAACACTCCACCACCTCCCCAAGACGACCACGGCACTCCACCACCTCCCCAAGACGACAACGGCACTCCACCACCTCCCCAAGACGACAACGGCACTCCACCACCTCCCCAAGACGACAACGGCACTCCACCACCTCCCCAAGACGACAACGGCACTCCACCACCTCCCCAAGACAACCACGGCACTCCACCACCTCCCCAAGACGACCACAACACTCCACCACCTCCCCAAGACGACCACAACACTCCACCACCTCCCCAAGACGACCACGGCACTACACCACCTCCCCAAGACAACCACGGCACTCCACCACCTCCCCAAGACGACCACAACACTCCACCACCTCCCCAAGACGACCACGGCACTACACCACCTCCCCAATCGAAGTCGTTACTGACAGGAAAGCCAAGGCAGCATTTGAATTCATAAACAACTTTGAAAAAAATGATGAAAAATGCTACAAGTTCCCACTCACAAAAGTTCCAAATAATACACATTGTAAAATTGACCTTTATCCATATTATTTTATTGCCGTTATTCCAGCTCGAGCGTTTAAGAGGTTTTAGTTCGAGATAAAATTAGATGTTTTACATTTTCTTTCGTGATGGACATTTTTTCGGGGGGTTTGTGAACATTGTAGTTTAATCGAGCCACCTGTTGAGGCCACTGGTAGTGCCTGGTTTGACGTTAGTGGTGCCAGTCCATCGTAGGCCTCTCTGCAGGCAACGGGTCTCGTTACCTGCTCACGATTGGTCAGCTTTTGTCCTCGTTGTGGCGACCAACGTCCATGAGGCCACGTCTCTCTCTCTCTCTCTCTCTCTCTCTCTCTCTCTCTCTCTCTCTCTCTCTCTCTCTCTCTCTCTCTCTCTCTCTCTCTCTCTCTCTCTCTCTCGACTCAGATGCTTCAGCATCTTAAGAACTGCTCTGTTCACTCAAGAACAGAGTGAACCACACTACTCCACCCTGCTGAAGCCACTCACGTCACTCATCCACCGCCTGAGTAACAGTCAGTGGGCCACCCTGAGGCTCGGGGCCCTCGCAAGATAACATATCCATGAATAAGATAACCTAAAGCACCACATGTCATCATAACCTTCATGGTTTACGGTGATGTGAAGCCAAACAATATCTACTGTCGATTAGGCCTGGTCGAGGACCGGGCCGCGGGGTCGCTAAGCCCCGAAATAATCTCAAGATAACCTCAAGATCGTCTCGAGGAAACTCAATTCAGAGGAGAAAGCGCTAAGCAGACAGGGACAAGGAGCAAGGACGGAGGGAAGGAATAATATCCAAGCACTTGAACCATCAGGGATCGAACGCCGACCTGCAAGAAGCGAGGCCTCCCGGCGCTGCACCGACCAGTCCAAGTGATTGGGCCCTTGTTTATCTCCACACTCCTATATACTTAACACAAACCCTACAGGTTCAAGTTACAGCCCCGCTCCTGTGCCAGTTAAGTCCCCTACGGGCTCACCATAGCCCGTGCTACTTGGAACTTTTGGTTCCCAGTAGCTGAATCTATAACAACAACAACTACAGGTTCATTAGTATGTACAACTGCGCATCTCAGGCAAGTTTCACCCACTGTAGCACTGCTCGAGTTAACATTTGCATACTAATACAATAGCACCACACACACGAGAGGAGAACCCACACAATGCTCACTATTAATCCCCTCTCTGGGGTTCACAGCCAGGAAGGGAACTGCCAGGAGACAGCGCCAAGCCATTGTTGTTGCTATAGATTCAGCACGGGCTATGGTGAGCCCGTAACTTACCTGGCACAGGAGCGGGGCAAGTAGCACGGGCTATGGTGAGCCCGTAACTTACCTGGCACAGGAGCGGGGCAAGTAGCACGGGCTATGGTGAGCCCGTAACTTACCTGGCACAGGAGCGGGGCAAGTAGCACGGGCTATGGTGAGCCCGTAACTTACCTGGCACAGGAGCGGGGCAAGTAGCACGGGCTATGGTGAGCCCGTAACTTACCTGGCACAGGAGAGGGGCAAGTAGCACGGGCTATGGTGAGCCCGTAACTTACCTGGCACAGGAGCGGGGCAAGTAGCACGGGCTATGGTGAGCCCGTAACTTACCTGGCACAGGAGCGGGGCAAGTAGCACGGGCTATGGTGAGCCCGTAACTTACCTGGCACAGGAGCGGGGCAAGTAGCACGGGCTATGGAGACCCGTAGTGGATTTACCTGGCATTGGAGCGGTGCTCCGCCAAGCCGATTGATTGATTGATGAAGATGAAGCCACCTAAAAGGTGGCACGGGCATGAATAGCCCGTAAGTGGTGGCCCTTTTGAGCCATTACCAGTATCAAGAGCTGATACTGGAGATCTGTGGAGGTGCGACTTCACCCTGCGTGACGGGAGATGTCTCCCGTGTCCGGGAGACATCTCAGGGGCCCAGAACAGCAGTGACCAAGAGCTACAGCATGATCTTGCAGGTACCAATAGGTGAGCACACACACCACGGTTGAGAGGCGGGACCAAAGAGCCAGAGTTCAACCCCCGCAAACATAACTAGGTGAGTACAACTAGGTGAGTACACCACAGCTCCCAAGATATCATACACACCACAGTTCCCAAGGTATCTTACACACCACACCTCCCAAGATATCATACACCCCACAGCTCCCAAGATATCATACACACCACAGCTCCCAAGATATCATACGCATCACAGCTCCCAAGATATCATACACACCACAGCTCCCAAGATATCACACACACCACAGCTCCCAAGATATCATACACACCACAGCTCCCAAGATATCATACACACCACAGTTCCCAAGGTATCATACACACCACACCTCCCAAGATATCATACACCCCACAGCTCCCAAGATATCATACACACCACAGCTCCCAAGATATCATACGCATCACAGCTCCCAAGATATCACACACTCCACAGCTCCCAAGATATCATACACCCCACAGTTCCCAAGATATCATACACCCCACAGCTCCCAAGATATCATACACACCACACCTCCCAAGATATCATACACACCACAGCTCCCAAGATATCATACACACCACAGCTCCCAATATATCATACACACACCACAGCTCCCAAGATATCATACACATCACAGCTCCCAAGATATCATACACCCCACAGCTCCCAAGATATCATACACATCACAGCTCCCAACATATCATACACACCACAGCTCCCAAGATATCATACACACCACAGCTCCCAAGATATCATACACATCATAGCTTCCAAGGTATCATACACCCCACAGCTCCCAAGATATCATACACACCACAGCTCCCAACATATCATACACACCACAGCTCCCAAGATATCATACACATCATAGCTTCCAAGGTATCATACACCCCACAGCTCCCAAGATATCATACACACCACAGCTCCCAACATATCATACACCCACAGCTCCCAAGATATCATACACCCCACAGCTTCCAAGATATCATACACACCACACCTCCCAAGAAATCATACACACCACAGCTCCCAAGATATCATACACATCATAGCTTCCAAGGTATCATACACCCCACAGCTCCCAAGATATCATACACACCACAGCTCCCAACATATCATACACCCACAGCTCCCAAGATATCATACACCCCACAGCTTCCAAGATATCATACACACCACAGCTCCCAAGATATCATACACACCACAGCTCCCAAGACATCATACACACCACAGCTCCCAAGACATCATACACACCACAGCTCCCAAGACATCATACACACCACAGCTCCCAAGACATCATACACACCACAGCTCCCAAGATATCATACACACCACAGCTCCCAAGATATCATACACACCACAGCTCCCAAGACATCATACACACCACAGCTCCCAAGACATCATACACACCACAGCTCCCAAGACATCATACACACCACAGCTCCCAAGACATCATACACACCACAGCTCCCAAGATATCATACACACCACAGCTCCCAAGATATCATACACACCACAGCTCCCAAGACATCATACACACCACAGCTCCCAAGACATCATACACACCACAGCTCCCAAGACATCATACACACCACAGCTCCCAAGACATCATACACACCACAGCTCCCAAGATATCATACACACCACAGCTCCCAAGATATCATACAAAACCCATGAATGTCCTGATAAACAATATAGAAAAGGGCGCACGTATACATAAATACATTATCAAACAATAATAATAGAAAATTTAGCAGCTGTAACCAGAACTGAGGAAACACGAAGACCCCCACGGTCACCCCCCCAACTGGTGGCCAAGGTCATCGAGGTTTTGCACTACTGAACTCATCAAAACTCGAACTAGTCGTAAGGACTCAATCTCCACCCACGATCAAGATGTCTTATTCTGAGCTTGGCGTCGGGCTGACCACAAACATCTCAAGAGACGGTCAAAAGTTACTAACAAAAAGTGGAGAGGGTTACAAGGCCCTCTCCCTCCCCGCTAACTCTCCCAATCAACACAAGGGTGACACAGGTCCACGAAATTGTAAACAAAAAATAAGAAATAAAGATATATACTAAAGATATGACGGGATTCCAAGCCGAGTCTCTCTCCAGGTTTTAAATATTAAGTTTAGGAAGCTACTTGATACCCATAAAAAAGGGCTTAACATCGCTGTCTTTATTTCGTGGGAGATGGTGGAACTGGAAGTATGACATCAGACACCAGAGAACTGTGAGGGGGGAGGGAAGATTTCCGTGTCGATGGCTCCTGGGGTCGTATCCCCCACCATCACAGTCCTTAAATACGGTAGTAAAGATGGCATCGCTGGCCCTCCTGGAGATGTGCTGGCCACCCCATCACCCACCACTCCCGAATACCACGGGAGCTCTCCCACCGACCGGGGGATGTGCTAGAACTCCTCCCACATCCCCCTTCTTCCCCTCCTGTTACCAGTCGTACCTCCTCACCCCCTACAAACAGGGGCAAACCGTATACCCCCCCAAAGGTAACTTCTCCCACTCAATAATCATGCCTCCTTCAAGTTATACCCCCCCTTCCTTCCCAGCATAACGACAAGTGGCCCTTGTCACCCATACAAGTAGACGACAAGTGGCCCTTGTCACCCATACAAGTAGACGACAAGTGGCCCTTGTCACCCATACAAGTAGACGACAAGTGGCCCTTGTCACCCATACAAGTAGACGACAAGTGGCCCTTGTCACCCATACAAGTAGGTGACAAGCAACTCCTTTGATGTAGTCCCCTTTCTTCCCCAAGTAGTTTCCAATCGTAATGCTGCTGGGGACCGGTGGAGGTAGTGGGTGGTGAAGTGGTAGTGGGTGGAGAAGTGGTAGTGGGTGGAGAAGGGTGGGGAGCACCTGATGGGGTACAGTTGACGGTGGGCACGTCACAGGAGGGAGGGGGGGGGTGTGGTGGGGGGGGCTTCCTCAGCTTTACTTTTCACCCCAGCCCCACCCCCACCTCATTCCACACCCCTCACCACAAAAAAGGTGTGAGGGGCAATGGGTGCGGTGACAGTGGAGGCATGTTGGGGGGGGGCTGCGACAGTAGTTGGTCCAATAGCAGTATAGGCGGTGAGGTGCAAGGTAAGGACGGGTCTGGGGTGTCAGGACCAGAGGGTGAGGATGAAAAGAGCCAGAGAGAGCGAGAGAGAGCCAGACAGAGGGAGAGCGAGAGAGAGCCAGAGAGAGCGAGGGAGAGCCAGAGAGAGCGACAGCGAGACAGAGCGAGGGAGAGCCAGAGAACGCGGCAGCGAGACAGAGCGAGGGAGAGCGAGAGAGAGCAAGAGAGCGAGAGCAAGAGAGCGAGAGCGAGAGAGACCGAGAGAGAGCGAGAGAGCGCGAGAGAGCGAGAGAGCGCGAGAGAGCGCGAGAGAGCGCGAGAGAGCGCGAGAGAGCGCGAGAGAGCGCGAGAGAGAGCGAGAGAGAGCGAGAGAGAGCGAGAGAGAGAGAGCGAGAGAGAGAGAGCGAGAGCGAGCAAGAGAGAGTGAACGAGAGCGAGAGTGCGAACGAGGGCAAATGAGACCGAGAGTAATTTCTTAAAAAGTCAGTAATTTTTTTTTTTTTTTATTAAGATATGAGGTACATCTGCATTAGTGCAGCTGCCCTAGACTATATGAAGTGGAGTACAGTGTGTCAAAAAAGCTAACTAGGTGATGCTAAGAAATTCCCATCACACAGGATGGTTAGTCATACAGAGGCATGTGATAAGCGGTCTGCACTGGCAGACTCCGGATGCATTTTGAGGATATCAACAACACAAGATTGAATAAGGCAGCAGTGGTAATACAAGTCCCCATCTCGCAGGATGGTTAGTCATACAGAGCCATGTGTTTAGTAGCCTGCACTGGCAAATTTTGGGTATACTGTGAGGATTTCTGAATTCTCCTGTCCGAATAAAACTCTTAGGATCCATCAAGCCAACTTTGGATTGCTTTTCACTGCAGAAAACACGCCGAGAGGAGACCTGAAAGCCCCAAGTAAGGATCTTCTAAATAAACATGTCATAAGAGCCTCGTAGTGGATTTACCTTGCGGTTGTCTCTCATAAGAGACAGGCTGTCTCCAGCGCTTGTGGATTAACACTCCGGCTGGGGTTTATCCAACGCCAGTCGATCATTGCGGGATCGAACCTGGTGCAGCAAAAAGTTTCCTCTGTGGTTGTGAGGCGAGGGGAGGATACTTTCGTGGGCGTTTAAAAGAGGTTTTTGATGTAATTCTAGATTCCTTTATTAAATTACTGCACTGTATTATTATTGTTGTTTATGTATTATTGCATTAATTACTGTATTATTGTGACCAGAGGCATGGAGTACAGTGGGCTATGTACGGCTGAGAATATATGGTATGTCTTGGAATATTTAAAAAACCTAAAAACCTGCAGGCACCCCAGCACCACATTCAAGGATGTGCTGATGGGACGACTGCAGGCCCTCAGCACCACATTCAAGGATGTGCTGATGGGACGACTGCAGGCCCTCAGCACCACATTCAAGGATGTGCTGATGGGACGACTGCAGGCCCTCAGCACCACATTCAGGGATGTGCTGATGGGACGGTTCAGGGAGAAAGTGACGAGGGATGGGAGCACCCGGAGGAGCATGACATATCACTAGCAATATAAAAGTCTTAAGAAAGTTCTAAGGTGAAAGGCGAGAGGAAGAAGGAGCGAATAGAGAGGCAAAGATACAGACCT